>CAWUHX010000431.1:0-180996 GCA_963922205.1 Romanomermis culicivorax
CATCAAAATAAAAGATGATAATGGTTAAAAATTTTGAAAACAGGTAACAAAGGCGAAAATTTTGATATTTGATTTTATTTTGTTTAAAAATTTTGAGGTATTAGAAAATTTTTAAATGTATTCAAATTTAATATTTTTTTCAAATTTTAATGCATTTAATATAATAAAAGGTGAAAAATCGATCGCTGATTTGAATACATTCAATAATTTTCATGTATCAAAAAAATTATTAAATGTAATAAAATTTAAACATTTTTTTAAATTATTGACTTAAAAATTTTTTTAAATACATTAAATTTATTTTATATTTTAATTTTCAACATTTCTCTCAATAGAATGAATATGTTTTTAATATTTTGAGTTTAACAATAAATTTAGCATATTTTAATACATTTAATATATTTTGATACAGTCCATATTTTTTTGCTTTAATGCATTCAATATATCCAGTATATTAATTTTTTTCAATAAATACAAACACATCTAATATATTTAATATTTTGATTTTTGGATTTATTACATATATTTAATATTTTAATTTTTTGATGCATTTAAAATTTTTAATATTTTGATTTTTTTATACATTGAATATATTTAATATTTTAATTGTTTTAATAAATACAAATATATACACTATATCTAATATTTTAATTTTGCCATACATTTAATATATCCAATTCATTTAAATTTTTGATATATTCAATATGTTTAATATTTCGATTTTTTTGATACATTTAAAATATTTAATATTTCAATTGTTTTAATAAATACAAAGACATAAATATATTTAATATTTTGATTTTTTAATACATTTAAAATATTCTGTATTTTAACTTTTCAATACATTTGGAATATTCAATATTTTAATTGTTTTAATAAATACAAATACATATAATATATCATATATTTTAATTTTTTTGCTACATTTAATATATCTACTCCATTTAAATTTTTGATACATTCAATATATTTAATATTTTAATTTTTAATACATTTAATATATTTAATATTTCAATTGTTTTAATTAATACATATATTATATTTAATATTTTAATTCTTAAAATATATAATATTTTGATTTTTCAATACATTTAATATATTTAATATTTCAATTGTTTTAATTAATACATATATCATATTTAATATTTTAATTTTTTAATTATTTTTTAATTTTAATTTTTATTTATTAATTTAATTTTTAATTTTGATTTTAGTTTAAAACTTTAATGTAATAATGATGAAAAAATTGGTCATTGATTTTAATACATTAAATAATTTTCGTGTATCAAAAAAATTTTAATGTATTGAAATTTTAATATTTTTTTTAATTTGATATATATTAAATGCATTAAAATCATGAATGATAATAGTGAAAAAAATTGAACATTGATTTTAATACATTAAATAATTTTTTAATTTTTAATTTTTAATTCAACATGTTAAATGTATAAAAAAAATTGATTAAAATAGCGAAAAATGATGTAAACAGATAATAATGGTGAAAAAATTGATCACTGATTTTAATATATTTAATAATTCTTATTTTTTGGAAAAAAATTAAATGTATTAAATTTAATAAATTAAAATAACAAAATAACAAAATAGTAACAAAATAGTAGATGATAATAGTGAAAATTGGTAATAATTTTTTTAACACATAAAAATTATTAAATGTATTAAAATTCAATAATTTTTTAAAAATTTAAATACATTTAATATATTAATTTTATTCAAAAAAAAATATATTATAATAGGGAAAAATGGTGAAATCACATAATAATGGTGAAAAAATAATCATCGATTTTAATAAGTTTGATAATTTTTATGTATTAAAAAATTATTAAATTTATTTAAAAAATTGCTAAGTATGCTAAAAATTATCAAATGTCTTAAAATTTGATCATTTTTTCAAATTTAAATACATTTAATATATTAAATGTATTAAAATCATAGATGCCAATAGTGAAAAAATTAATCATTGATTTTAATACATTCTATAATTTTTATGCATTAAAAAATTATTAAATGTATAAAAACTTGATAATTTTTTTTAATTTGAATAAATTAAATTTGTTGAATGTATTAAAAAGTGTTAATTTTTTTAAAATTTAAGTACATTTAATATATTAAATGTGTTAAAATGATGGATAATAAAAAATGAAAAATGCTGAAATTGTATAATAATGGTGAAAAAATTGATAATTTAATATTTTTTTTGTATTTAAAAGCATTATTAATTTAAAATTTAATAATTTTTTAAAATTTTAATACATTCAATATATTAAATGTATCAGAAAAATAGATGATAAAGGTGAAAAAAATTGATCCTTGAATTTTTATGTATTAAAAAGAATATTAAATGTATTAAAATTCAATAATTTTTTAATTTTAACATATTTAATACCATAAATGTATCAAAATAAACATAATAAAATGCAAAAAAAGTGAAAGCAGATAATAACAGTGGGAAAATTGATCATTGACTGTAATACATTGAATAATTTTCAAGATATAAAAAAATTTAAATGTATAAAAATTTAATAATTTTTTTCAATTTTAATAAATTTAATATATTAAATGTATTAAAATCACAGATGATAATAGTGAAAAATGGTGTAAAACTTTTTTATTAATTTTAATACATTTAATATGTTCAAAAATGGCTTTAAAAATTTTAAAATTTAAAAAAAATTTATTTTTCTAAATAATTATCAAGTTGATCAAAATTTAATTTTTTTTTTGAAAATTTTAATACATTTGATAATAATTTTTAAATTTAGGTGTCGCAAGCATCGAAGAAGGAGTATTGGAATTTGGAATGATGCTACACGAAATGAAATATGTTATGTCGCTACCGCACATAGAAAATATGCTGCCCAAAGCAGTGAGTATAAAAAATTTTAAATTTAATTTAATTTTGATAAAATTGGTGTAAATAAATATTATTTAAAAACTTTATTTTTCTTTAAATTTAATTTTTTAAATTTTTTTTTTAATTTGATTTTTTTTAATTTATTTTTTTTATTTAATATTTTTTAATTTATTTTTTTTCAAATTGGACTTTTTTTATTTATTTTTTTAATTTAACTTTTCTTAATTTAATTTTTTTTTATTTAATTCTTTTTAGATTAATTTTTTTTTAAATTTTGTTTTTAATTTTTTTATTTAATTTTTTTTATTCAATTTGTTTTTAATTTATTTTTTTAATTTATTTTTTTTATTTAATTCATTTTAATTTAATTTTTTTTTAATTTAAGTTTTTTAATTTTAATTTAATTAAAATCAAATCACTTTTTGCCAGTGTCAAAGAGCTTTTGAATCGATGGATGATGGAAATAGTTTACGAGAAAGTGTATTGAAATACGGTCCCGGAGGCGACGTTTCGCAGTATGAAAAAATCTATACAAAATTTTTGTAATACATTTTTATATATTACTGTATATTTGTAAACAAATTTATTTTCGTAATTTTGCTACATTTTACATTTAATTAGATAAGGTTATGACGTAGGGCTATGTTAAAACATATCAGTATATTATAACATGTCTGAAAATGAAAAAAGTATGTCATAACATCTGACTATGTTATAACATGGGACTATGCTGTAACACGTCAGTATGTTATAACATAACATATGTGATAACATAGGACCATGTTATAACATGGGACTATGCTATTACATGTCAGTGTGTTATAAGACGACATATGTGATAACATAGGACTATGTTAAAGCATGTCGAAAAATGAAAAAAATATTTTGTACGTTATAACATAGGACAATGTTGTAAAATGTGGGAAGATTGAAAAATATCTTTTTGTATGTTATAACATAGGACTATGTTATAACGTGACAGTATTTTATAACATGTTGAAAATTAAAAAAGTATGTCATAACATGTGACTATCTTATAACATGGGACTATGCTATAACACGTCAGTATGTTATAACATAACATATGTGATAACATAGGACCATGTTATAACATGGGACTATGCTATTACATGTCAGTGTGTTATAACGTGACATGTGATAATTTAGAACTATGTGATACCATGTCGAGAGATCAAAAAATTTTTTTGTATGCCATAACATGGGACTATGCTATAACATGTCAGTGTGTTATAAGATGACATATGTGATAACATAGGACTATGTTAAAACATGTCGAAAAATGAGAAAAATATTTTATACGTTATAACATAGGACAATGTTGTAAAATGTGGGAAGATGGAAAAATATCTTTTTCTATGTTATAACATGAAACTATGCTATAACATGTCAGTGTGTTATAAGATGACATATGTGATAACGTAGGACTATGTTAAAGCATGCCGAAAAATGAGAAAAATATTTTATACGTTATAACACAGGACAATGTTGTAAAATGTGGGAAGATGGAAAAATATCTTTTTGTATGTTATAACAAAGGACTATGTTATAACATGACAGTATGTTATAACATGTTGAAAATGAGAAAAACATTTCTTTGTTATAACATAGTCCCATGTTATTACAAATTGAAAAATTTTTGGGAAAAATATTTTTTTTGAAGCCATTTGTTACAACATAGCATTATGTTATAACGTAGGACCATGTTAAAACATAGGCCTATGTTATAACATACAAAAAAATATTGTTTTCTTTTTTCGACATGTTATAACATAGTGGCATGTTATTCCATGGTCTTATGTTATAACATAGAAAATTTTTTTTGTCTCCCACATGTTACAACATACTCACATGTTATAATATAGTGTATGTTATTGCATGGTCTTATGTTATAACATACAAAAGAATCCTTTTTCATTTTTCGACATGTTATAACATGGTCTTATGTTATAACATACAAAAGAATGTTTTTTTTCATTTTTTGACATGTTATAACATTATCCTCCAATATACCATGGTTGTATGTTATAACATAGTGACATGCTACAGCATAGTCGTATGTTATATCATAGTGTTATAACATAAAGAAAATTTCTTGCTCAATTTTTGCGCACGTTACAACATACTCAGATGTTATAAGATAGTCGTGTGTTATAACATACAGACAGGTTATAACATAGTCCCATGTTATACCATGGTCTCATGATATAGTGTACAATTTTTTTTTCTTCTCGACATGTTACGACACACTCACATGTTATAACATAGCCTATGTTATTGCATGGTCTTATGTTATTCCATGCAAAAGAATGTTTTCTTCATTTTTCGACGTGTTATAACATAGTCCTCTGTTATACTATGGTTCCTTGTTATAACATACTGACATACTACAGCATAATCCTATGTTATATCATAATCTAATGTTATAACATTCAAAAAATTTTTTCATTGAACTTTTGAACATGTTTCAATATACTTACATGTTATAACATAGTCGCGTGCTATAACATACAGACAGGTTATAACATAGTCCTATGTTATACTATGGTCTTATGTTATAACGTACAAGGAAATGTTTTTTCTTTTTTGACATGTTATAACATACTGACATGTATTCACAAACTGACATGTTATAACATAGTCATATATACTTCTATGTTATAAGATACTGACACATTATAACATAGTCTCATGTTATGACATGGTCTTACGTTGTAACATATAAGGGAACCTTTTTCCTTTTTTGACACTTTACAACTTACTCACATATTATAAGATAGCATTATGACACGTTATAACATGGTCCTATGTTATACCATCGTCTTATGTCATAACCTACAGGAAATGTTTTTTTTTCATTTTTTGAAATGTTTTAACATAGTGACATGTTGTAACATACCCTATGTTATAACATATCAAATTTCAAAAGATATTACATGTTATATTATATCCGATGTCATATCACATCCTAGTTTATAACAGGGTAATATGTTATAATATATGAGCATGTTGGAACTTGTGAGTATGTTATAACATGTAAAAAAATCGCAAACATTTCTTTTTGTACGTTATAACATAGCACCATGTTATAAGATAGCAGGATGCTATAAGATAGCACAATGTTATAAGATAGCAGGATGTTATCAGATGACATCATGTTATAAAATAGCACTATGTTATGAGATTGCACCATGTTGTAAGATAGCACTATGTTATGAGATAGCACCATGTTATAAGATAGCACCATGTTATAGGATAAAACTATGTTATAAGATAGCACCATTTTATAAAATAGCAGCATGTGATGAGATAGCAGCATGCTACAAGATAGTAGCATGTCATAAGATAGCAGCATGTTATAAGATAGCAGCAAGTTATAAGATGGTAGCATGTCATAAGATAGCAGCATGTTACAAGATAGCAGCATGTCATAAGATGGCACCATGTTATAAAATAGCGCCATGTTATGAGATAGCACCATGTGATGAGATAGCAGCATGTTACAAGATAGTAGCATGTCATAAGATAGCAGCATGTTATAAGATAGCAGCATGTCATAGGACAGCACCATGCTATAAGATGGCAGCATGTTATAAGGTAGTAGCATGTCATAAGATGGCACCATGTTATAAGATAACAGCAAGTTATAAGATGGTAGCATGTCATAAGATAGCAGCATGTTATAAGATAGCAGCATGTCATAAGACAGCACCATGTTATAAGATGGTAGCATGTCATAAGATAGCACCATGTTATAAGATAGCACCATGTTTTAAGATAGGACCATGTCATAAGATAGCAGCATGTTATCAGATAGCAGCATGTTATAAGATAGCAGCATGTCATAAGATGGCACCATGTTATAAGATAGCGCCATGTTATGAGATAGCACCATGTGATGAGATAGCAGCATGTTACAAGATAGTAGCATGTCATAAGATAGCAGCATGTTATAAAATAGCAGCATGTCATAAGATGGCACCATGTTATAAGATAACAGCATGTCATAAGATAGCACCATGTTATGAGATAGCACCATGTTATAAGATAACAGCATGTCATAAGATAGCAGCGTGTTATTAGATAGCCGCATGTCATATGATAGCAACATGTTATAAGATAGCACCATGTTTTAAGATAGGACCATGTCATAAGATAGCAGCATGTTATAAAATAGCGCCATGTTATGAGATAGCACCATGTGATGAGATAGCAGCATGTTACAAGATAGTAGCATGTCATAAGATAGCAGCATCTTATAAGATAGCAGCATGTCATAGGACAGCACCATGCTATAAGATAGCAGCATGTTATAAGGTAGTAGCATGTCATAAGATGGCACCATGTTATAAGATAACAGCAAGTTATAAGATGGTAGCATGTCATAAGATAGCAGCATGTTATAAAATAGCAGCATGTCATAAGATGGCACCATGTTATAAGATAACAGCATGTCATAAGATAGCACCATGTTATGAGATAGCACCATGTTATAAGATAACAGCATGTCATAAGATAGCAGCGTGTTATTAGATAGCCGCATGTCATATGATAGCAACATGTTATAAGATAGCACCATGTTTTAAGATAGGACCATGTCATAAGATAGCAGCATGTTATCAGATAGCAGCATGTTATAAGATAGCAGCAAGTTATAAGATGGTAGCATGTCATAAGATAGCAGCATGTTATAAGATAGCAGCATGTCATAAGATGGCACCATGTTATAAAATAGCGCCATGTTATGAGATAGCACCATGTGATGAGATAGCAGCATGTTACAAGATAGTAGCATGTCATAAGATAGCAGCATGTTATAAGATAGCAGCATGTCATAGGACAGCACCATGCTATAAGATAGCAGCATGTTATAAGGTAGTAGCATGTCATAAGATGGCACCATGTTATAAGATAACAGCAAGTTATAAGATGGTAGCATGTCATAAGATAGCAGCATGTTATAAGATAGCAGCATGTCATAAGACAGCACCATGTTATAAGATGGTAGCATGTCATAAGATAGCACCATGTTATAAGATAGCACCATGTTTTAAGATAGGACCATGTCATAAGATAGCAGCATGTTATCAGATAGCAGCATGTTATAAGATAGCAGCATGTCATAAGATGGCACCATGTTATAAGATAGCGCCATGTTATGAGATAGCACCATGTGATGAGATAGCAGCATGTTACAAGATAGTAGCATGTCATAAGATAGCAGCATGTTATAAGATAGCAGCATGTCATAGGACAGCACCATGCTATAAGATAGCAGCATGTTATAAGGTAGTAGCATGTCATAAGATGGCACCATGTTATAAGATAACAGCAAGTTATAAGATGGTAGCATGTCATAAGATAGCAGCATGTTATAAAATAGCAGCATGTCATAAGATGGCACCATGTTATAAGATAACAGCATGTCATAAGATAGCACCATGTTATGAGATAGCACCATGTTATAAGATAACAGCATGTCATAAGATAGCACCATGTTATGAGATAGCACCATGTTATAAGATAACAGCATGTCATAAGATAGCAGCGTGTTATTAGATAGCCGCATGTCATATGATAGCAACATGTTATAAGATAGCACCATGTTTTAAGATAGGACCATGTCATAAGATAGCAGCATGTTATCAGATAGCAGCATGTTATAAGATAGCAGCATGTCATAAGATGGCACCATGTTATAAAATAGCGCCATGTTATGAGATAGCACCATGTGATGAGATAGCAGCATGTTACAAGATAGTAGCATGTCATAAGATAGCAGCATGTTATAAGATAGCAGCATGTCATAGGACAGCACCATGCTATAAGATAGCAGCATGTTATAAGGTAGTAGCATGTCATAAGATGGCACCATGTTATAAGATAACAGCAAGTTATAAGATGGTAGCATGTCATAAGATAGCAGCATGTTATAAAATAGCAGCATGTCATAAGATGGCACCATGTTATAAGATAACAGCATGTCATAAGATAGCACCATGTTATGAGATAGCACCATGTTATAAGATAACAGCATGTCATAAGATAGCAGCGTGTTATTAGATAGCCGCATGTCATATGATAGCAACATGTTATAAGATAGCACCATGTTTTAAGATAGGACCATGTCATAAGATAGCAGCATGTTATCAGATAGCAGCATGTTATAAGATAGCAGCATGTCATAAGATGGCACCATGTTATAAGATAACAGCATGTCATAAGATAGCACCATGTTATAAGATAACAGCATGTCATAAGATAGCACCATGTTATGAGATAGCACCATGTTATAAGATAACAGCATGTCATAAGATAGCAGCGTGTTATTAGATAGCCGCATGTCATATGATAGCAACATGTTATAAGATAGCACCATGTTTTAAGATAGGACCATGTCATAAGATAGCAGCATGTTATAAAATAGCGCCATGTTATGAGATAGCACCATGTGATGAGATAGCAGCATGTTACAAGATAGTAGCATGTCATAAGATAGCAGCATCTTATAAGATAGCAGCATGTCATAGGACAGCACCATGCTATAAGATAGCAGCATGTTATAAGGTAGTAGCATGTCATAAGATGGCACCATGTTATAAGATAACAGCAAGTTATAAGATGGTAGCATGTCATAAGATAGCAGCATGTTATAAAATAGCAGCATGTCATAAGATGGCACCATGTTATAAGATAACAGCATGTCATAAGATAGCACCATGTTATGAGATAGCACCATGTTATAAGATAACAGCATGTCATAAGATAGCAGCGTGTTATTAGATAGCCGCATGTCATATGATAGCAACATGTTATAAGATAGCACCATGTTTTAAGATAGGACCATGTCATAAGATAGCAGCATGTTATCAGATAGCAGCATGTTATAAGATAGCAGCATGTCATAAGATGGCACCATGTTATAAGATAACAGCATGTCATAAGATAGCACCATGTTATAAGATAACAGCATGTCATAAGATAGCACCATGTTATGAGATAGCACCATGTTATAAGATAACAGCATGTCATAAGATAGCAGCGTGTTATTAGATAGCCGCATGTCATATGATAGCAACATGTTATAAGATAGCACCATGTTTTAAGATAGGACCATGTCATAAGATAGCAGCATGTTATCAGATAGCAGCATGTTATAAGATAGCAGCATGTCATAAGATGGCACCATGTTATAAGATAACAGCATGTCATAAGATAGCACCATGTTATAAGATAACAGCATGTCATAAGATAGCACCATGTTATGAGATAGCACCATGTTATAAGATAACAGCATGTCATAAGATAGCAGCGTGTTATTAGATAGCCGCATGTCATATGATAGCAACACGTTATAAGATAGCACCATGTTATAAGATAGCACTATGTTATAAGATAGGACAATGTTATAACATAGGACAATGTTCTAATATGTCAGTTTGTTATAAAATGTAAATTAAAAAAAATTGTTTGTTATAGCATAGGATAATGTTTTTTTTTGAAAAAAATTTTTTATATATGTTACAAACTTTGCTACATTTTTCGTTTGATTTGATAAGGAAATTTTCGCCCACAACTAAGCGAACTTATCAGTTCTTTTTATTATATGTGGTGCATTATTTATAAAACTGGTTATTTCACCCCATCTATATGAGGCGAGGCACACATTTTCCAACATTTCGACATTGGAAATTGTCCACTTTTTTACTTTTATTGTAGATTTTCTAATCAAGGTCATAGGAGAAAAATTTCGGTTAGAAAATATTTTTCGTCAAACTTTTAGCATGATGTTTCGTTGATCATATTTATATTGAGCGAAAAAATGGAAAATTCTAAGAAAATTATGATTCATTTATTTTTAATTATGGTATTAGATCTTTTGGCTTTCACGTGTATTCTACCATTATTCCCAAGTTTGATGGATTATTACGCGATGAAATCGAACCAAGTAAGCAAAGTGTACTAGTTAACTAGTTAACTGCAGATAAAAAATCCATCTAGTTCCAATTCTCTTCTTCGACTATTTTCCAGGTAGAATGGTTAACTCCCAGTTAACTATCTTTCAAGAGTATCATAACTAAGTCGCAGTTAACTTTCTTCCTACAGATTCATCGTCGAGTTCCAGTTAACCATCTTTTAAAAGTATTATAGTCAAGTTCCAGTTAGCCATCTTCCTAGAGGATCATGGTTAAATTCCACTTAACCATCATTTTAAAGTGTCATGGTCAAGTCCCAGCTGAATTTCCAGAGTATCACAGTTAGGTACCAGTTAGCCATCTTTCTAGACTATCATTGTCAAGTTCAAGTTGATCACCTTCCTAAAGGGTCATGGTTGAGTTCCAGTTAGCTATCTTTCGAAAGAATCATTGTTAAGTTCTAGTTGACCATCTTCCTAGAGTAGCAAGCGTAATTTCCAATTAACTATCACTCTAGAGTATCATGATTAAGTTCCATTTAACCATCTCTGTAGACTATCATGCTTAAGTTGAAGTTTAACACCTTTCTAAATTACCATGGTTAATTTCCAGTTATCCACCTTCCTAGGTACAACGGTTTAGTTGCAGTTAACCATCTTTCTAGAGTATCACCGTCAAAGTTCAAGTTAACCATCTTTCTTGATTATCATGGTTAAGTTCCAATTAACCACCTTTCTATAGTGTTATGGCTCAGTTCCAGTTAACCATCTTTCTAGAGTATCATGGTTAAGTTCCACTTAACTATGAATAAAACGAAAATAAGCAGAGTATACTGCACAAATGTAGCAGTTATCTTGTCACTCTCAAATTCCGACTCATTTAGTTTTAATTCCCTTCTTTCATTATTTTAATGGTACAATGGTCAAGTTCCAGTTAACTGTGTTCTTAGACTGCTTTACTTAAGGTCCAGTTAACTATGAATCATTATAAAATCAGTATAGTTCATGGTACAAATTTAGCAAGTATCTTTCAGATATGTAAATCAGAATTATAACAAATTAAGGCCGAATTTGTTTTTTCTTCAACTTTGAGTGTTTTCAGAGGACAAAAGTTAACTTCCAGTTAACTATCTCCTCCTACACTACCATGGTGGAGGTCCAATTAACTATGAGTTAGATGACCAGAGTTATCTTTCCTATGTAAATCCAAAATGCCAACTCATTTAGTTATTTCCTTCTATAAGTATCCTAAGGGTACAATGCTTAAGTTCCAGTTAACCATATCTACAGAGTAATATGTTATGTTCTAGTTAACTACCAATCAGGTAGAAGCGAACAGAGTATATTATACAACTTCTTTGACCATTTCCACAGTACAATGGTCAAGTTCTAGTTAACCATGTTTCTAGAATATCATGGTTCAAGTCTAGTTAACTATGAATCAGAGACAAGTCAAGCAGACTACACTGCACAAAATGAAGTAGTTATTTTCCAATCAAGTTAAAAACAAGTTAACTACTAGTTAACTTAAGTACCCACTGCTAGCTGTCAGTTAACAATTTAAGTATGGTAAATTGATGTTAACTCCAAGTTTTGTTTTTTGCAGCATGATCTTTATCATAAATTGACTAAAATTTTGAGATCATTCCATTTTTAACATGTAGGCTACATGTTTGCAGTTAACTACCAGTTAAATCAACTACCAACTACTAACTGCCAGTTAACAACTAGTGTATATTAAATTCTTAACTAAAAGTTTTCTTTTTAGTAAGATGATCTTGATTTTATACTCAGTACAACTTTGAGACCATTCGCTTCTTTAAAAGTGTAGGATACATGTTCCTAGTTAAATACTAGTTAACTAGCCGAGTATAGTTAACTGATTACTTCAAAAATTTATTAACAGGTGATCTTCATCAGGAATTAATCAGAAATTTGACATCCATCCATTTTTAAAACTGTAGGATACATCTTACCAGTCAAAACTTTGAGACCATACCATTGTTCACATGTGTAGCATGCAGGATACCAGTTGACTGCTAGTTAACTTCAACTAATATCTACTAAATACAAGTTAACCACTGGAGTATAGTCAATTGATAAATCCGAAAGTTTTCCTGACAAGTGATCATTTTAGTACATTGACCTCAAATTTGAGGACTTCAGCCTTTTAGAAATGTAGAAGTCAACTACTAGTTAACAGCTAACTACTAACTTCCAGTTAACTATTGGAGTATGGTTTACTAGTAACTCCAAAAGTATTTTTGCCTAGTGTGATCTTTAACGCACATTGACCACAACTTCAAGATCATTCTGTTTGTTAGGAATGTAGAAAACATTTTAAGAGTTAACTGCTCTGCATCTTACCAACTCTAGTAACTAAGTACTAAATACCAACTAACTATTAAAAACTACTAGATAACTACTAAATGACTAGTAAATATCTACTGGGCAATGATTAGCTATCAGTTAAGTGGTAACTGATAAGATAGAATAAAATAATTAATTTAGAATAGAATACACGTTACTAGTTAACTACTGTTCAACTACCCTGGCCAATAATCAAGTATTTACCACTAAATTTGTCAAAGGCTAACTAACCATTAACTACTAAGTAACTGTAAACTAATGAATAACAATTAACTAACTATTGACTAGTAACTGATAATAAGCAAGAACTAACTTTTAGCTACTAACTAGGTATTTTGTACTGACAAAGTATTTTGTGCTAACTAACTACTAACTACTAAGTTACTATAATCTACGAAGTAACTTTAAGTCTATAACTGCTAACTAACTACTAACTGACTATAAAAATTTAACGAGTTATAAATAAGAACTAAATTTTAACTATTGACCAAGTATTGACTGCTATCGAAGTTTTAACCACTAACAACTAACTAAATTTTAACAACTAAATAACTATTAACTACTAGCCAACTATTAAATACCAGTGGTGTATTAAGAACTAGCTAACTATTAACTACTAACTAACTGTTAAATACTAATTAACTATAAAAAAGAACTAACTATTGGCTATTGACCAACTATTAACTACTAACTAACTATAAACTAATAAATAAAAATTAAGCAACTATTGACTAGTAACTGATAGTAAGCAAGAACTAACTTTTAGCTACTAACTAGGTATTTTGTACTGACAAAGTATTTTGTGCTAACTAACTACTAACTACTAAATTACTATCATTTACGAAGTAACTTTAAGTCTATAACTGCTAACTAACTACTAACTGACTATAAAAATTTAACGAGTTATAAATAAGAACTAACTTTTAACTATTGACCAAGCATTGACTGCCATCCAATTTTTAACCACTAACAAATAACTAAATTTTAACAACTAAGTAACTACTAACTAACTGTTAAATACTAATTAACTATGAAAAAGAACCAACTATTGGCTATTGACTACTAACTAACAGATAACTAGAAACTATTACCTACTAACTGTTGACTTAAATATCAACTACTAATCAACTATTGACTTTTTATTAACAACCAAATATCTACTAACCACTAACTGCCAGTTAACCACTATAGTATAGTTAATTAATAACTGTAGAAGTTTTTTTGCAGGGTGATCTCTATCATACATTGACCACAGTTTTGAAATCGTTCCAAAATTTCATCGGCGCCCCTCAAAATTATCGATACAATTCCGTTCTTTTTGGAGGTAAAAAATATGAAACAGGGTGTTTGGAAATTTTGCGACAGAAAAATTTGCATATTTGCAGGATTTTTGGGATCGATGTTCAGTTTTTTGCAATTTTGTTCGTCACCCGTCGTCGGCGCCATTTCCGACGTCAAAGGCCGTAAACCGCTGCTGTTGGTTTCGACGGTGAGGCAGAAGAAATAAGAACAAAAAACAAAAAACAAGAAAAACAAAAAAAACAAAAAACAAGAAACAAAAAACAAAAAACAAAAAACAAAAAACAAAAACAAAAACAAAAACAAAAACAAAAACAAAAACAAAAACAAAAACAAAAACAAAAACAAAAACAAAAACAAAAACAAAAACAAAAACAAAAACAAAAACAAAAACAAAAACAAAAACAAAAACAAAAACAAAAACAAAAACAAAAACAGAAACAAAAACAAAAACAAAAACAAAAACAAAAACAAAAACAAAAACAAAAACAAAAACAAAAACAAAAACAAAAACAAAAACAAAAACAAAAACAAAAACAAAAACAAAAACAAAAACAAAAACAAAAACAAAAACAAAAACAAAAACAAAAACAAAAACAAAAACAAAAACAAAAACAAAAACAAAAACAAAAACAAAAACAAAAACAAAAACAAAAACAAAAACAAAAACAAAAACAAAAACAAGAAACAAGAAACAAAAAAACCAAAAAAACCAAAAAAATACAAAAATACAAAAATACAAAAATTCAACTCTAACAGAAAAACAAAACGTCTAAAAACGAAAGCGACAAAAAACAACAATAAAGACAACAAAAAGGCAAAAAGTCCACATTAAACACGCAAAGAACAAAAAAACTCGCAGAACAAACACAATATGCGAAAAAAGACAGAGAAAAAACAAAAAAAACAAAAAATATAGAAAAAAATAAAATTCAACTAAAACACAAAGGAGTGGAAAGGAAAACCAAAGTCGAACAAAAAGGAAAGAGACAAAAGAAGGACAAAAAACAGAACAAAAAGACTAGAATCACGAGAAAAAGAAAGAGAAAAAAACAAGAGAAAAAAATACAAAAAAAAACAAAAGAGAAGAAACGAAAAATGAAAGAAAACAAAGAAGAGAAAAACAAAAAAATAGGAGAAAAGAAACAAGAAAACAAGAAATAAAACAAAAAACAGAAGAGAAGAAAACAAACACAAGAGAAAAACAAAAAATAAAACAAAAAACACAGACAAAAATACAAAAAAAAAACAGAAAAAGAGGAAAAGGGAAAAGAAAGAAAACAAAAAAAGAGAAAAACAAAAAAAGAGAGAAACAAAAAAAATGAGAAAAAAAGGTGAGAAACAAAAAAAACGAAAAGGAAAATAGGAAAAAAAGAAAAAAGAAAAAATGATAGAAGAAAAAAAGAAAAAAAGCAAGAAAAAAACAATAAAAGACGAAAAAAACTAAAAGTAGACAAAAGCAAAGATAACAAAAAACGAAAGGCAAAAAAACAACATAATAGAAAAAGGAAAAATAAAAAAGAAAGAAAACAAGGAAACAAAAAAAGAGAGAAACAAAAGAAGAAAACAAAAAAGGAAAGAAACAAGAGAACAAGAAAAGACAGAAAAAGAAGAACAAACAAGAGGAAAACAAAAAATACAAAAAAAAGAAAAAAGAGAAAAAAAGAAGAAATAAAATAGGAGAAAAAGAAAAAAGAAAACAAGAAACACAACAAAAAACACAAGAGAAGAAAATAAAAATGAGAGAAAAACAAAAAAAACAAAGAACAAAAATACAAAAAAAACGAAAAAAGAGAAAAAGGAGAACGAAAGAAAACAGGAAAAGAGAAAAACAAAAAAGGAGAGAAACAAAAAAGATGAGAAACAAAAAAACCAAAAGGAAAAAAGGAAAAGAGAAAAAAGAAAAAATAAAATAGGAAAAAAGAAGAAAAAAAGAAAACAAGAAAAAAAACAAAAGACAGAAGAAGAGAGAACAAAAACAAGAGAAAGACAAAAAAACAAAAGACAAACAAAAAAACAAAAGACAAAAATTCAAAAAAACAAAAAACAGAAACGAGTAAATAGAGAAGCAAAAACAAAAAGGAACAAAAGAAATAAGAAAAAAGGAAAAAGAAAAAAGGAAAACGGAAAAAAAAGAAAAAAGGAAAAAGAAAGAAGGAAAAACGGAAAAAAGGAAAAAGAAAAAGGGAAAAAGGAAAAAGAAAAAATGAAAAAAGGAAAGAAGAAGAAAAAAAGGAACGCAAAAAACAAGGAAAAATACAAAAAAGAGAAAAAGAAAAAGACCAAAAAAAGAGTGAACAAAAAAAACAAAAAAGGAAAGAAAAAAAGGAAGCAAGAAAAAATACAGATGAAAAGAGAAGAAACAAGAGAAAAACAAAAAAATGAAAAACAAAACAAAAAAGGGAAAAACAGAAAAACAATAAAGAAAAAAGATTAAAAAGAAAAAAAGAAAAAAGGAAACAAAGAAAGCAACGGAAAAAATGAGAAAAAAAATACAAAGAACAAAAAACAAAAAAGAAGAGGAAAGAAAACAAAAAAGGGAAAAAGAAAAATAAAAAAACAAGAAACAAGAAACAGAAAAAAAAATCAAAAAAGCAGAAAAGCAAAAATTAAAAAAAGAAAAAGAAAAAAGAAAGAAAACAAGAAAAACAAAGACAAAAAAGCAAAACGGAAAGAGGTCGAAAAAGAAAAAAAAGGAAAGAAAAGAAAACAAAAAAGAGGAAAAAAGTAAAAGAGAAAAGAAGGAAAAGAAAACAAAAATGAAAAAAAAATTTTAAAAAACATAAAAAACAAAAAAAAGAGAAAAACAGAAGAGACAAAAGAAAAAAGAAAAAACTAAAAATTAAAATAAGGAAAAAAGGAAGCAAGAAAAACCCCCCAAAAAAACAGAAGAAAAGACAGAAAAAACAAAATCAAAAAAGCAGAAAAGCAAAAATTAAAAAAAGAGAAAAAGAAAAAAGAAAGAAAACAAAAAAAACAAAAACAAAAAAGCAAAAACGGAAAGAGGGTGAAAAAGAAAAAAAGAAAGAAAACAAAACAAATAAGGGAAAAAAGTAAAAAAGAAAAGAAGGAAAGAAAAGAAAACAAAAATGAAAAAAAATTTAAAAAAACATAAAAAACAAAAAAACAAAACAAGCTTCAAAAAAGTCGGATTTTGGGATTTTTTTTCAAGATCGGAAGCCTCTTGTCTTACGTCTTATGGTCGCAAGCCTACAACTTTCCGTTGTTCATTTTGAGCCGATTCGTCGGCGATTAAGAAAAATAAAAAAACAAGAAAAGAGAAACAGAAAAAAAACAAAAAAGAGAGAAAAACAGAAGAAACAAAAAGTAAAATAGGAAAAAAAGAAAAAAGGAAGCAAGAAAAAACCAAAAAAAACACAAGAAAAGACAACAAAAACAAGAAAAAAGCAAAAAAAAACGAAAAAACAAAAATTAAAAAAAAAGAAAAAGAAAAAAGAGAGAAAACAAAAAAAAACAAAAACAAAAAAGCAAAGAAACAGAAAAGCAAAAACGGAAAGAGGGTGGAAAAGAAAAAAAGAAAGAGGAAAAAAGTAAAAGAAAAAGAAGGAAAGAAAAGAAAACGAAAATGAGGAAAAATTTAAAAAAATAAAAAAAACAAAAAAAAACAAAAAAACAAAAAAAAACAAAAAAAAAACAAAAAAAGCTTCAAAAAAGTCGAATTTTGGGATTTTTTTATCAAGATCGGAAGCCTCTTGTCTTACGTCTTATGGTCGCAAGCCTACAACTTTCCGTTGTTCATTTTGAGCCGATTCGTCGGCGGTTAAGAAAAATAAAAAAAACAAAAAAGGAGAAAAACAGAAGAAACAAAAAAAGAAAAAAGGAAAAAGAAAAAGTAAAATAAGGAAAAAAGAAAAAAGGAAGCAAGACAAAATTAAAAAAAGAGAAGAAAAGACAACAAAAACAAGAAAAAATCAAAAAAAAGAAAGTACAAAAATTTTAAAAAAGAGAAAAAGAAAAAAGAAAGAAAACAAGAAAAACAAAAAAGCAAAGAAACAAAAACGGAAAGAGGGTGAAAAAGAAAAAAAAGAAAGAAAAGAAAACAAAAAAGAGAAAAAAAGTAAAAGAGAAAAGAATGAAAGAAAAGAAAACAAAAAAAATAAAAAAACAAAAAAACAAAAAAACAAAAAAAAAACAAAAAAGCTTCAAAAAAGTCGGATTTTGGGATTTTTTTTTCAAGATCGGAAGTCTCTTGTCTTACGTCTTATGGTCGCAAGCCTACAACTTTCCGTTGTTCATTTTGAGCCGATTCGTCGGCGGTTAAGAAAAATAAAAAAAACAAGAAAAGAGAAACAGAAAAAAAACAAAAAAAAATGAAAAAAGAAGAAAACAAAAAGTAAAATAGGGAAAAAAGAAAAAAGGAAGCAAGAAAAACCAAAAAAAGAAAAGAAAAGACAACAAAAACAAGAAAAAATCAAAAAACGAAAAAACAAAAATTAAAAAAAAAGAAAAAAGAAAGAAAACAAGAAAAACAAAAACAAAAAAGCAAAGAAACAAAAAAGCAAAAACGGAAAGAGGGTGAAAAAGAAAAAAAAGAAAGAAAAGAAAACAAAAAAGAGAAAAAAAGTAAAAGAGAAAAGAATGAAAGAAAAGAAAACAAAAAAAATAAAAAAACAAAAAAACAAAAAAACAAAAAAAACCAAAAAGCTTCAAAAAAGTCGAATTTTGGGATTTTTTTATCAAGATCGGAAGTCTCTTGTCTTACGTCTTATGGTCGCAAGCCTACAACTTTCCGTTGTTCATTTTGAGCCGATTCGTCGGCGGTTTGTCTAAAGCTAGCGTCTCCGTCGCCACGGCCATCGTCGCCGACGTCTCGACCAAAAAATCGCGCGGCAAAGGAATGGTGAGCAGGTTTGTCATTTTTTAACTTTTCCTACTGTAAAAAAGTTACAGTAATCAGTATTGATGATCAGGTACGTATTTTGGAGAAGCTACAGTACTCCATCCGCCTTATTCTAAACGAATGATGAGCAGGTACTTATTTAAAAGCAGCTACAGTAATCTATGCATCTTACTGTAAGCAAATTATGAGGAGGTGCTAATTTTAAAAAATCTACAGTAATCTATACATCTTGCTGTATGCGAAATGATGATGAAGTGCTACTTTCAAAAAAGCTACAGTAATCCATGCATCTTATTGTAAGGAAAACATGATCAGGTACTTATTTTAAAAAAACTGCTGTAATCCATGCATCTTACTGTAAGAAATTATGAGCAGGTGTTAATTTTAGAAAAGCTATAGTAATCCATGCGTCTTACTGTAAGCGAATAATGAGCAGGTACTTAATTAAAAAAACTACAGTAATATATGCATCTTACTGTAAGGGAATGATGATCAGGTACTTCTCTAGAAAAAGCTACAGTAATCCATGCATCTTGCTGTAAGGCAATGATGATCAGGTACTTTTTTAAAAAGCTGCAGTATGCTAAAGTAAAACTCTTATAGTTCCATGAATTTCCGATCCAACTACAGTATGCTACAGTAAGATCTATATAATTCCATGAATTTCACTTGCAACTACAGTATGATACGGTAAGACTTCTGTAGTTCCATGAATTTCACGTTCAACTACAGTATGCTACAGTAAGACTCCTATGATTTCACGAATTCCAGATCCAAGTACAGTATGCTACAGTAAGACTTCCAGAGTTCCATTTTTGGACTACAGTATGCTCTAGTAAAACTTCTATAGGTTCGTGAATTTCAGATCAAACTACAGTATGCTACAGAGGAACTTCTATAGTTCCATGAATTCCAGATCAAACTACAGTATGCTATAGTAAGACTTCTATCGTTCCATGAATTCATGATTCAACTACAGTATGCTACAGTAAGATCTATATAATTTCATGAATTCCATTTGCAACTACAGTATGATACAGTAAGACTTTTGTAGTTCCATGAATTCCACTCCCAACTACAGTATGCTACAGTAAGGCTCCTACAGTTTCTTGAATTTAAGCTACAACTACAGTATGGTACAGTAAGACTACTGTAGATCTTTGAATTTCTCATGAAACAACATTATGCTATAGTAGGACTACTATAGGTACACAAATTTCAGATCCAACTACAGTATTTTACAGTAAGACTTCTATAGTTTCATGAATTCCAGATCCAACTACAGTATGCTAGAGTAATACTTCTACAGTTCTATGGATTTCTAATTCAACTACAGTATGTTACAGTAAGACTTCTATAGTTCCATGAATCCTATATCTGACTACACAGTATGCTACAGTAAGACTTTTAAAGTTCCATGAATTTCAGATCTAACTACAGTAAGACTTTAACAGTTCCATGAATTTCAGATTCAACTATAGTATGCTACAGTAAGGCTTCCATAGTTCCTTGAATATCATATCGAACTACAGTAAGAGTCTTATAATTGCATGAATTTCAGATCCAACTGCAGTATGCTACAGTAAGACTACCCTAGATTCATGAATTCCACATGAAACTACAGTAAGCTGCAGTAAGACTCTTATAATCGCATGAATTTCAAATCCAACTACAGTGTGCTACAGTAAGACTACCCTAGATTCATGAATTCCACATGAAACTACAGTAAGCTGCAGTAAGACTCTTATAATCGCATGAATTTCAGATCCAACTACAGTGTGCTACAGTAAGACTACCCTAGATTCATGAATTCCACATGAAACTACAGTAAGATGCAGTAAGACTCTTATAATTGCATGAATTTCAGATCCAACTACAGTATGCTACAGTAAGACTACCCTAGATTCATGAATTCCACATGAAACTACAGTAAGATGCAGTAAGACTCTTATAATTGCATGAATTTCAGATCCAACTATAGTATGCTACAGTAGGACTACCCTAGATTCATGAATTCCACATGAAACTATAGTAAGCTGCAGTAAGACTCTTATAATCGCATGAATTTCGGATCCAACTACAGTATGCTACAGTAAGACTACCCTAGATTCATGAATTCCACATGAAACTACAGTAAGATGCAGTAAGACTCTTATAATTGCATGAATTTCAGATCCAACTACATTATGCTACAGTAAAACTACCCTAGATTCATGAATTCCACATGAAACTACAGTAAGCTACAGTAAGACTCGGAAAACATTTTTTTGCAGGTATTGATCGGTGCAGCGTTTTCCGCCGGCTTCATTTTGGGACCGATGATAGGCGCCTTATTCGCTAGACAAAATCGCTTGCAGACGTCATCATTTTTTTCAAAATGGCCGCCCTATTTCGCAATTTTTCTAACTTTTATAGAAATTTTGTGGATAATATTTCTTTTACCCGAAACTCTAATCGAAAAAGTAAGTTTGGGCGTACTGTAGTTATGAAAAATGACGTCATTTTTGGATGACGTCAGAAAAGTATATTGTAAACGACGTCATTTTCGAATGACGTCAGCAAGATATACATTCTAAATGAAAGGAAGTATAAAAAACTGAAAAAATTCAAAAAAAATAGAATAAGAACAAAAACACAAAAAATACATAAAAAAGAAAAACGCGAAAACAGAAAGAAGAAAAAATAAACAGGAAAAAATAAAGACAGAATAAGACGAAAGAGTGAAAAAGATAAAAAAACACAAAAAATTAACAAATAAACAAAAAAATACAAAAAATACAAACGAAACACAAATAAGAAGAAAAAAACACTGAAACGACAAAAAAATAAAAAACAAGTCAAAAAAAGAGACAAAACAAAAAACGCAAAAATTAAAAAAATAGACAAGAAAACAAAAAAGAGAGAAAAAAAGCAAAGAAAAAGACAAAAAAAGTAAAAAACGGTAAAGAAAGAAAAAAAATGAACAGAAAAATAATACAGAAACACAAAAAAGACAACAAAAGAAAGACGAAGGGACAAAAAAGAAAACAGGACAAAAGAGAAGAAAAAGGCAAAAAACACGAAAAAGAGAAAAAATGAACTAAAAATACAAAAGCAAAAAATTGAAAAGAAATACAAAAAGGTTAAAAAAGACACAAAAAAGCAACAAAAAGACAACAAAAATGAAACAAGACAAAAAAGACGAGAAAAACTAAAAAACACTGAAAAAGAATAAAATAACTAAAAAATAAAAAACAAGAAAACACAAAAAACCGAAAAGACAAAAAACAAAACACGACACAAAAGTAGACAAAAGAAAAAACAAAAAAGAAAAAAAAATAACTAAGAAATACGAAAACAACATTATAAAAAATAAATACAAAAAAGACAACAAAAGAACAAGACAAAAGAGGAGAAAAAAACGAAACAACATAAAAATGAAAATAATAAGACAATAAAAAAGAAAAAAGACAGAACAAGACAGAAAAGGGGAAAAATAAAAGAATAAAAAAATTAAAACAAAAAATAAAAAAAATTTAAATGAAATAAAAAAAGTAAAGACCCAAAAAAGACAGAAATATAACAAAAATAAAACAAGGCAAAAAAGAAGAGAAAAACAACAACACAAAAGAGAAAAAATAAGACAAAATTATACAAAATAAAACAGAAAACAAAAAAGAAAAAAGACAGAGCAAGACAAAAAAGGGGAAAAGGATAAAAAACACAAAAAAGGAAAATAAATAAACTAAAAAACAAGAAGAACAACAATATAAAAAGGAAATACAAGAAAAGACAACAAAAAACACACTAAAGGCAGAAAGATAAGAAAAATAAAACAAGACCAAAATTAGAAAAACGGAGAAAAATATAAAAAACATTAAGAGCTAAAATTAACTAAAAAATACAAAAAACAACAAAATAATAAAACAAAAACAAAAAAAAATAGAAAAGAAAAATAGATGCACACGAAAAAGACAAAAAAAACGACACACAAAAAAATAAATAAAAGACGCAAAAACAACAAGAGAAAACAAAACAGGGAAGAAGAAGAAATGAAACAAACACAGAAAAATTAAAAAAAACAAAAAAAAAACAAAAAAACAAACCGAAAAAAACAAAAAACCAAAAAAAACAAAAGACACAAGAAAAAAGTAGAAAAAAGGCAAAAAAAGAGAAAAAATGACAAAAAGTCAACAAGAAACATTTTGAAATGAAGTCTGCAACTTTTGCATGACGTCAGCAACGTATTTTTCGAACGACGTCATTTTCCCACGAAGTCAGCAAAATTTGTTCTAAATGACGTAATTTTGCAACATATTTTTCGAATGACGTCATTTTCCCACGAAGTCAGCAAAATTTGTTCTAAATGACGTAATTTTGCAACATATTTTTCGAATGACGTCATTATACCACGGAGTCAGCAAATATGTTCTAAATGACGTCATCCAAAAAAAAATCAAAAATGACGTCATTTTCATTACTCTTCTTTTTTGTAGAGAAAGAAAATCGAATGGAATAAAATTTGGAACGGGGCATTTAATTTCAACGCATCATCCACGAAAACAAAATTTGATCATCAAGAAGAAGATTCTGGTAAATTATGACGTCATTCATTTTTCAATCAAGAATGCTAATTAGCATATTTTTCAATTAATTAGCATAATCTTTAATTTTTAGCTAGAATCGTCAAACGATTGGGCTTAATTAATTTCGTTTTTTTATTAATATATTCCGGTTTAGAATTTACGTTGACATTTTTTACGCATCTATTATTCAATTATACGAGGTAATTATTATAGTCACGTGACTTTTTAATTAAAATATGACGTCATTTTTTTCCCTTAATTAATTAAAATGATAGTATGCAACAAGGTCAAATTTATTTCGTCGTGGGAATTTTGATGGTTGCTATACAAGGTGCGGCAAATTTTTTCGTTGCTTGCTGACGTCATATCAAAATTGTTTACTGTAGTCGTCTATTTTTAGGTGGTTACGTCAGAAGAGTAAAGTCTGAAAGACAAACTTCTGTGGCGAGACAAGTAAGAGACAGGTCACGTGATATTTTTCTGATCACATCATATCCTTTACTGATATGACATCATTTAGTTATCTAATGACGTCATATACTCTACTGATGAGGTCATATTATTTACTCATGACGTCATATAGTCCACTGATGACGTCATATAGTGTCCACTGATGACAACATATAAATTACTGATGATGTCATCTAATAATGACGTCACTCTACAGGTGAGGTCTTATAGTTTACTCATGACGTCATATAGTTCACTGATGACATCATATTCTTTACTGATGATGTCATTTAATTAACTAATGACGTTATATAGTTCGCTGATGACATCATATAGCCCACTGATGAGGTCATATAGCTTCCTGATGATGACATCATATAGTTCACTGATGACGTCATATAGCCCACTGATGGCATCATATCCTTTACTGACGTCATTTAGTTAACTAATGATGTCATATAGTCTGCTGGTGATGTCACATAGTCCAATGATGACATCATATCCTTTTCTGATGACGTCATTTAATTACACTTATGACGTCATATAGTTCACTGATGAGGTCATTCAGTTTAGTGATGACGTCATATGGTTCACTGATGATGCCATATAGTTTACTTTTGACATCATATAGTTTATTGATGATGTCATACAGTCCACTGATGATGACATATAGTTTACTGATGACGTCATTTAGTTAAGAGGTCATATAATTCACTAATGACGTCATATAGTCCACCAATGAGGTCATGTAGTTTAGTGATGACGTCATATAGTCTGCTGATGATGCCATATGGTTTACTGATGACGTCATGTAGTTCACTGATGACGTCATTTTTTTATTTATGACGTCACAAATTTTTGTAGGGTCTCCTTTCAACATTAATAGCATTCCTGCTTATATCAATAACTGGAATCGTTCATTCAAAAATCACGCTTTACACCGGTCTTTGCTTCTTCGCTTTCGGTAGGTCTACTGTAGTTAGTTTACTGTATCTTCTTACTGTACAAAAATTTTTTCTCTCACAAGGTTCGGCTACAGTAGTCACCAGTTTGACTACGTTGGTTTCGTCTTCGGGTGAGGGTTACTGTATTTTGTAAATGTATGCATTTATGCAAATTTTTTCTTAATTCAGTGGCGGAAACGGACCAAGGAGCTGTGTTGGGCGTTTTCAGATCTAAGGGCTCATTGGCCAGGGCCATCGGCCCATTCATAGCATCCGCAGGTAAAGCTTAATGTTGGTAGAGTACATTGAGATTACTGTAGCTGGAGTACATCAAACTCACTCTAGCTACAGTAAATTGAGCTTACACTGCGAAAGTACATGTAGCTTACTCTAGCTACAGTACACAGAGATTACTGTAGCAAAAAAGAGCAAGCTTACTGTAACTACAGCTAAGCAAGTTTAAGCACCTGAAGTACATCAAGCTTACTTGAGCTGCTGCACACAATCTTACTGTAGCTAAAGCTAATCAAGCCTACTGTAACTAACATATACTAAGATAACTGTTGCTACAGTACACTTGACTCAGTATAGTATCTCATTTTTTTACAGTATTTTGGCTATTTGGTGCCAGTGTCTGTTACGCGATTGGCGCTTTCGCAATTTCAATACCATACTTCATGATGAAAAGTACAAAAATGTCGCCGACAACATCTACAATAAAGAAAAATGCCATTGACATCAACGCAAATTTGATCCAAGATTGATAATCATACTGTAGATTCGTTTTGTACAGTACTTACGTGTAAAGTACGCAAAATCTAATTTGTAATATACAGTATCTATGATACACAACAGCTACACTGCCTAGACACTGTAGGTACAGTATATCGATCTCATTGTAGCTAATGAACAGAAATGTTACACACATTTTAGCCTGGCTTGAGAAAATCAACCTTACTGTAGCTACAGTATACCAAGTTCAGTCTAGTTGGAGTAAGTCAAGCATACTGTGGCTAGAGTTTATCAAGCTTGCTGACACCATAGTAAATCAAGCCTACTAGAGCTAGAGTGCATGTAGCTTTCTGTAGATACAGTACACCGAGGTCACAATACCTACAGTATGCCACATTCATTGTAGGTTACTGTAGCATCAATATGACAAGTCTACTGTACCTTCTTTCTGCAGCAACATCAGGATTGTTTTAACACAGGTCGTGCAAGAAACTTGTGCTCGTAATTTTGGGCGAAGGACACTGGTGCTGCTTGGAACAATAATCAACTAAGCTCACTGTAGCTACAGTTGATCATACTGTAGACTCCCTTTGTACATTATATATGCATAGCGTGATGGGTTACCATTTGTTATCACATCTCATTTGGTGTGATATACAACAGTATGAGTCATTCACAACAGGTACAGTTTACAATCTGTTTACACTATTGTATTTGACTTGTATTGCATTGTATTGTATTGTATTGTATTGTATTGTATTGTATTGTATTGTATTTTATTCTATACAGCACTATCATATATAATGAACTCAGGAATTTTCTCCGTCAATGGCGGCATTGTTTTAATAGCAGTTGCCGAACAAACTTGCATTAGCGATTTCCAGTAGCAATAAACACATGCGCCACACTCAAACACAATGAACCAAGGTCACTGTAGCTACAGTACCTCAAGCTTATTGTAGCCATAGATCAAACTGTAGACTCATTTTGTACAGTATATATGGATAGTATGATGAGATAAAATTTGTTATCACTTCACGTTCATTATTATATACACAATGAATCATTTACAACAGCTTCAGTTTACAATCTATTGTACACTAATGGTTACAACCTGTATTGTATTGTATTGTATTGTATTGTATTGTATTGTATTCTATTGTATTCGATTGTATTGTATCGTATTGTATTGTATTGTATTGTATTTTATCGAATAAAGCATTATTGTATACAAGAAACATTGCTATTCGGATTTTTCACAGCAACAGCAGTGTTGTAAACAACTTGTATCGTATTGTATTGTACTGTATTGTATCGTATGGACATTGCTCGGCATTTGTGTTCTTTGGAATTGTTTCATCGCTAGTTGCTGATGAAACTTGCTTTCACACTTTCAGACAATGGACACCGGTGCTGTTGGTGACTACAATGAACTAAGGCCACTGTAGCTAGTCTTGATCATACTGTAGACTCATTTTATAGCGTATGTATATGCGTAGCATGATGAGGTACAATTTGTTATAACATTGCTTTCATTGTAAAATACACTGAGCCATTTAAAACAGCTGGACTTTACAATCTTTTTACACTATACAACTTGTATTGTATTATATTATATCATATTGCATAGTACTGTATCCTATTGTATCATAACTTATTGTATTGTATCATATTTTATTGTATTGTATACAACACTATTTTATGCACTATCGAAGATGGTTTGGAAATTGTGATTCTAGTGCTGGTGGTGAGTGCAGTGCATGCTGTGTAATGAATAGCCAGATGCAACACTACAACACAAGGTCACTGTAGCTACACTTGATCATACTGTAGACTCGTTTTATAGAGTATATATATGTATAGCATGACGAGGTACAATTTCTTATAACATTGCTTTCATTGTAATATACAACAGTATGAGTCATTTACAACAGCAATCTATTTACACTTCACAACTTGTATTGTATTGTATTGTATTGTATTGTATTGTATTGTATTGTATTGTATTGTATTGTATTGTATTGTATTGTATTGTATTGTATTGTATTGTATTGTATTGTATTGTATTGTATTGTATTGTATTGTATTGTATTGTATTGTATTGTATTGTATTGTATTGTATTGTGTTGTATTGTATTGTATTGTATTGTATTGTATTGTATACAACACTATTGTATACAACAAACATTGCTATTCGGATTTTTCACAGGGATGGCCGGGGCATTGTTTGGCGTCATTTTAACGCCAGTCGCCGAAGAAACTTGCATTTGGGATCTCGGGCAATTGACGCCACCAGCTGTTGGAATTTGCGCCTTAATGATGCCGATTTGTTGTTCCATTTCATTTTGAGTCATTTTCAAGCCTAGAATATCGGCGACAATTTTTTGAAAACATAAATCGACGGAATCGCCCGTTTTCGCCGACACCAATACCGAACTCAATTGGTATTTACGGGCCAATTGTAATTGTTCGTCCATATTGATGGTGCGTAAATGTTCCAAATCGCTTTTGTTGGCTACGAGGAAAATTTGAGGTTGTCTAGCGGAGTCGATGGTGAATTTACGAACACATTCTAGCCTGGAAGATTGCAATTTTATTTAAGTTATTAAACATAAAAAATTGACATTTAAAACTACTTTACACTCCTCATGTTACACCGAATTGAGTTTGTAGTTTTAACCCTGTGTTACAAACTTATAGTTTACACTTCGTGTCTTACACTACTAAATGTTGAAGACCTACACTTTACACTTCCTCAGTTACAAAAACATCCGACTGGAGTTCCACACTTTACACTATCTATGTTACACGATTTGATGTTCCAGAACCTAAACTTTACACTTTTAATGCTACACCACTCTATGCTGTAGAACCTAAACATTACACTCCTAATGTTACAACACCATCAGGTTGGGCTTATACACTTTACACTTCCTATGTTACACAATTTGTTGTAAAGCCTACACTTTACACTTCCTATCTTACACCACTTGATGTTTTAGTACCTAAGTTTTACACTTCCTATGTTAGAACAGCATCAGTTTTAAGTTCTACACATAACACTTTTTGAATTACACGACTTGATGTTGTGGAACCTGCAATTTACACTTCAGATACTTCAACAGCATCAGATTGCCGTTCTACACTTTAAACTTCATGTTATACTACTTAGCATTGTAGAACGTACACTTTACACTTCCGCTGTTACAAAAACAACAGGTTGGACTTCCACACTTTACACTTCTTACACTACGCATCTTTCAAATGTAAACTTACATTTTGTATTTTACAACAACTTGAGGTAGTAGTTTTACACCTTACACTTACGCTGCTGGAAATTAACTCTTTACACTCTAATAATACAACAACCTGAGGTAGTAAATTTACACTTTACACTTCCTATGTTATAATTTATCATTATAGATATACACTTTACACTTCCTATGTTATAATTTATCATTATAGATTTACACTTTACACCGCTCCAGTTACAAACTAACACTTTACACCTCTCCCGTTGCAAACTAACACTATACAGTAGTTTTTCAGTTTACACTTCCAGTTTTACCTACAAGTTTTACTTACAAAATCATTACACTATGTTACAAATAACATTTTACACTTCAAATAATTTAACCTGAGGTTGTGGTTTTACACTCTTCACTTACAATGCAAAAAGCTTTACACTTCATATGCAAAATTTACATTTTGAATTTTTTATATTACAACAACTTCAAGTTTTAGTTTTACACTCCCCACTTGCGTCACAAATTAAAACTTTACACTGTGCATGTTATTACAACTTGGGGTTGCAGTTTTACACTCCGCGCTCCTCTAATTACCTACTTCAACTTTACACTTCCTATGTTACAAGAACTTGAAGTTGTAGTTTTCACTTTACACTTCCTACATTAAAACTTACACTTTACACTTCTTATGTTACAAGATTGTAGTTTTACATTTGACATTTCATTTGTTACAAATTTACACATTACACCTTCTATATATAAACAATTTGAGGTAGTGATTTTAAACTTCACTATCCTATATTACAAACATACTTTATATTTACTATTTTACAACTAGAAGTTTTGGTTTGACACTTTACGCTACCTAGGTCAAAAACTTACGCTTTACACTTGCTATGTCAAAAACTTACACTTAACACTTCTTAGGTTAGAAACTTACACTTTACACTTCCTATGCTAAAACATTGTTTTCTTTTTTTACTTGCTATGCTACAACAAAAATTTTGAGCAACTGTTTATTAACTTTGCACTTTTTAAAAAACTTTACACTTTTGGACAACTTTTTCAACAATTTTCAGTCAGTTTTTAGCAACTTTACACCATTCGTCAAGTCATACGGCAATTTTCGGCAATTTTTTTAGGAACTTTACATCATGTTGTGAACCTTTTTGGCAATTTTTCGACAAATTTTTAATAACTTTACACTTTTTCTGCATTTTTTACCAAATTTAGATTTTCGACAACTTTTCCAACAATTTTCAGCATTTTTTGGGCAACTTTACGCTATTCGTCAACTTCTATGCGAATTTTTGGCAACTTTTCAGCAACTTTACACCATGTTCGGAACTTATTAGGTAATTTCGGCAGCTTTTCAACAACTTTACACTTTTTTCATTAATTTTCAACAACTTTACACACTTTTTTTTTCTCCAACTTCCCAACTTTATAACAAGTTCACACTTTTCTGCAATTTTATTTGCAAAAAAAGGGCAAAGTTGGCTAGAAAGTAGTAAACTTGCCAAAAATTGTTGAAAAAATTGCTGAAATGTGTAGAGTTGTTGCTGGAAATTATTGAAAATGTTGCCAAGAAAGTGTAAACTTGCCGCAAGACCTTACAAAACAAATTTTGACAGCATCCTTTTAACATCTTTACATTTTTCAGCAACTTTACACTTCCATTTCCAATTTTCAATTTACACTTTACATTTTCAAAGACTGTCAAGCAATTTTTTCGAAATTTTTGGCAAGTTTACAACTTTTTCAACAACTTTACACTTTTTTGACAACATTTTCAGCAACATTACAATTTTCAGTTGCAATTTTTTAACAACTTTATACTTTTTGGCAATTGTACAGATTTTTAATAACTTAACACTTTTTGAACAACTTCACAACAGTTGACAAACTCTACACTTTTTGATGACTTCACAACTTTTTAACAAGTTTACATTTTTTGCCAACTGTAGAAGTTTTTAACAATTTTGAGCTTTTTGATAAGTTTACAATTTTTCAGCAACTTTACATTTTTTGGCAACTGTAGAAGTTTTTAACAATTTTGAGCTTTTTGATAACTTTACAATTTTTTAGCAACTTTACATTTTTTGGCAACTGTAGAAGTTTTTAACAATTTTGAGCTTTTTGATAAGTTTACAATTTTTTAGCAACTTTACAATTTTTGACAACTGTACAACTTTTGACAACTGTACAACTTTTGATAAAATTTAAACTTCTTGGCAACTTTACAATTTTTTAAACAACTTTACAACTTGCTGACAACTTTACAACTTTTTAACAACTTCACGCTTTTTGATAACTTTAAAATCTTTTGAACACTTTACAACCTGCTGATAACTTTACAACTTTTTAACAACTTCACGCTTTTTGATGACCTCACAACTTTTTAATAATTTTACATTTTTTGCCAACTGTAGAAGTTTTTAACAATTTTGAGCTTTTTGAAAACTTTACAATTTTTTAACAACTTTACAAACTTTGACAACTGTACAACTTTTGATAAAATTTAAACTTATTGGCAACTTTACAATTTTCCGACAACTTTACAAGTTTTTGAACATTCTACAACTTTTTAGCAACTTCACGCTTTCTGATAACTTTAAAATTTTTTAACAACTTTACAACCTGCTGACAACTTTACAACTTTTTAACAACTTTACACTTTTTGACAACTGTACAACTTTTGATAAAATTTAAACTTATTGGAAACTTTACAATTTTTCGACAACTTTACAACTTTTTAACAGCTTCACGCTTTTTGATAACTTTACAACTTTTTAACAACTTTACACTTTTTGCCACCCTTCTCCAATGTTATAACACGTGTATATGCTTAAGCATACTAGCTATGTGGTACAGAATTACTTGGACAAAGCTCCACCTTTTTCCTATGTTATAACACATGTGTATGCCTAAGCATACTATCTATTTGGGCTGGGTCATTGTTTAATTTCACCAAGAGGAGCATGTCCGACCATCAAAGAGCAAGGTGAGATCTAAAGTTATGTCCAAATTCGGAGTTGACCAATGGTCAGCAATGACCTGGTGGACAACGGATGATTTTTGGATCCATCGGGGCCCGGCAGGCTAATTGAAGACTCCAAGTGTCTGCCAACTTACCACGGCGTTATCGCTTCGAAACTCTGCCGACTAGTTATATCATAAACCAACAAAACGCCGTGGGCGCCGTAGACGTATTTGTCCAACATTCCGCCGTTTAAACTTTGCCCGCCGACGTCCCATATTTGCGCCGTCAACGTTAAATCGTCTCCGTTTTTGTCCGAAAATCGCAACCGTTTAACGTAAAAATCCAATCCCGCTGTTTGCCTATACATTTTGCCGAAGGAATCTTGCGCCAGACGGCAACATAGCGACGTTTTGCCGCTGGTCGAATCGCCGACGACGACAATTTTTAAAGAACGCGTTATGAGCGGATCGTCGGCGTCCGAGGAGCCGGCAGTTGCGCAATTGCCGGGTTCTTCATCGTCCGAACTTTCGGTGGTCATGATTTAGGTTACGAGAAATATGGAAGCCCAGTTGGATTTTTGGATTTTGGGGTAAAATTGTTGCTATGGTAACAGGAGTGGGACATTGTTTACAGTATGATAATGTTACGTGATGTGCAAGTACAAGTGATGCATACCTTACAGTATGATGATGTAATATGATGCGCAGGTACATTTCATGTATTGCATTGTACCAGAAAGTTCAAGAACCTTCCACAATATTCTATAATATTCTTTTACATTCTACAATGTTCTGGAACATTCCGTGGTTTTCCGTCCAAGCTGTGTAATTGTACGATAATTCTTATGTGCCTAGCATATATGGTGAAAAAAATTTTCAAAGTTTAAAATTGTAATGTTAAAAATTTTTAAAATTCAAAATTTTTCGAATTCAAAATTTTTAGAATTCAAAATTTTTAAAGTTCAAGATTTTTAAAGTTGAAAATTTTTAAAGTTCAAAATTTTTAAAGTTAAAAATTTTTTAAATTTAAAATTTTTAAAGTTTAAAATCTTTTACATTTTACTCATTTACCTCACTCAAATTGATTCTCCAATCAATTTGCGTGCACTTGGGGGGTTCATAAATTCATTAAACAATTCACAACATCAAGACAACACAACCATTCATCAGCACCAAAAAAGACATTAATGAATAACAACACTTTTTCCACTTACTGTAATCTCCGACATGTTGTAAACCTTTTACAAGCTTTCAACACCAACGGATAGTAACTTGTGAATCAGTTTATAAAACTGACACATTTACACTTACAATTTAAACCATTACTTATTCACCGAGCGTAAGATTACACACAAAAAAATTCGAAAATCAGTTTTTTTTTTATTTTCGTCCAAAAAAATCAACATTTAAACTGTAAAAACGCAAATTTTTCATGTCAAATGCTTAAAATTATGAAATTTTTGATTTAAGGCTTTTATCCTTCATGTTGAAAGTTTTTTTTCAAATTAAAAAGATCAAAAATAAAAATCAAAAATCAAGAATCAAGATAAAGAATCAAGACCAACAATCAAGATCAAGAATCAAAATCAAGAATCAAGATCAAGATCAAGAATCAAGATCAACAATCAAGATCAACAATCGAGATCAAGAATCAAGATCAAGAATCAAGATCAAGAATCAAGATCAAGAATCAAGATCAAGAATCAAGATCAAGAATCAAGATCAAGAATCAAGATCAAGAATCAAGATCAAGAATCAAGATCAAGAATCAAGATCAAGAATAAGAATCAAGATCAAGAATCAAGGATCAACATCAAGAATCATGATCAAGAATCAAGATCAAGAATCAAAATCAAGAATCGAGATCAAGAACAAAATCGAGAATAAAGATGAAGAATCAAAATCAATCTCAAGAATAAAGATCAAGAATTAATTTCAAGCATCAAGATCAAGAATCAAGATCAAAAATCAAGATCAAAAATCAAGATCAACAATCAAGATCAAGAATCAAGATCAAGAATCAAGATCAAAAATCAAGATCAAGAATCAAGAATCAAGATCAATAATCAAGATCTAGAATAAGAATCAAGATCAAGAATCAAGGATAAACATCAAGAATAAACATCAAGAATCATGATCAAGAATCAAGATCAAGAATCAAAATCAAGAATCGAGAATAAAGATGAAGAATCAAAATCAATCTCAAGAATAAAGATCAAGAATTAATTTCAAGCATCAAGATCAAGAATCAAGATCAAGAATCAAGATCAAGAATCAAGGATCAACATCAAGAATCAAGATCAAGAATCAAGATCAAGAAACAAAATCAAGAATCGAGATCAAAAAACAAAATCAAAAATCAAGATCAAGAATCAAAATCAAGAATCATGATCAAGAATCAAGATCAAGAATCAACATCAAGAATCAAGAATAACAATCAAGATTAAGAATCAAGGATCAAGATCAAGAATTTAGAAAAAGAATCAAGATCAAGAATCAAGAATCAAAATCAAGAATCGATATCAAGAACAAGATCAAGAATCAAGATTAAGAATCAAGATCAAAAATCAAGATCAAGAACCAAGATCAGGAATAAAGATCAAGAATCAAGATCAGGAATCAACATCAAGAATGAAGATCAAAAATAAAAATCAAGGGTCAAGAATCAAGAATCAAGATCAGGAATCAAGAATCAAGTATCGAGATCAAGAATGAAGATCATAAAAAAGTAAGCATTTTGTTAAATACACAAAATTATGCATTTTTTCTTCGATCTAGATTATTATCCTCCGAAGTTTTATCGATATTGGTAATAAAAAAAAAATTACATAAAATCACATGCTGAATTTATATTTGCTATCAAAATGTCAATTTGTTGTTCAATTTTGGCAAGTTGGCGCAATTTTCGTAGAGTAATTTGTGTTGAATTGGCAAGAAAAAGTACAAATATAGCACAACTTTTTACAGTATGACCACGTAATATGATGTGCAGGTACATTCCATGTATTGCATTGTACCAGAAAGTTCTAGAACCTTCCACAATATTCTTCTACATTCAACAATGTTCTAGAACATTCCGTGATTTTCTATGATAGTATATAAGCTATGTTTTTCGCATAATCATTCATTTATTTATTGTACTATTCCATGACCCGACAATTGAGCGCCAGACAATTGAGTCCTGACAATTGAGCGCCGACAACTGAGCGCCAGACAACTGAGCGCCGTGACAACTGAGCACCGAGACAACTGAGCGCCGTAGCTTAGGCTTAGGCTTAGGCTTATGTTTATGCTTAGGCTTAGGCTTAGGCTTAGGCTTAGGCTTAGGCTTATGTTTAGGCTTAGGCTTAGGCTTAGGCTTAGGCTTAGGCTAAGGCTTAGGCCTCAATAAATGAAAAAAAACGCTCAATTATAATGCATTAAATAGTCGGTGCTCAGTTGTCAGCGCTCAAATGTCTGACGCTCAGTTGTCGGTGCTCAAATGTCTCGCGCTCAGTTGTCACGGCGCTCAGTCGTCACCGCGCTCAATTGTCCGGCACTCAGTTGTCCGCGCTCAATTGTCGGTGCACCGTACTATTCAGTACATAATTATTGTATGTTGTGTTAGTTAGCCTTATTAAACTTAGCTATTTACCAGCTATTATTCCAGTTGGATTATTTTCAACTTAGTTTAGTCATTATTCAAGACACGAGTAGGAATTTTTACCAGAATTCCCTTTACTTGTCATATATATCGTTTCGTCGATATTTTGTACTTTAGTGTTGTTTTTTGTATTTTTTGGAAAAATTCATGGGAGTATATGTTTCGAATGAAATCACGTAATTTTGGTAAAATTCAAATTTTTGGTTTTTGAGCAAATTTTCCATTCCAAAATGCTTTTTCCCCTTTTCTAAAACCAGTTTCCGATCCTTTTCTTTGAAGTTACGTGAAAAATGTCCATGAATTATTCATCGTATATTGTACATACACCTTACCTTTTCGAACATTAACAAAAGTTTGATCATGTTCCCTATGCTGCAATTTCTACTTCTCGCGCTTTGTTTCGCATATATAGTTAGTAAATTTGGTTTTTTTCCATGAATGCTTTTTTTTGTGATGTGGGATATTTTAGACTTGCCCTACGAAATATGCTCCGACGACACTGAAAGCCAAGAAAAACTTACACGGAGGAGGCGGACTGAGTACGATGGGAGGCACATCGAAACCCATTCCGCCTTGTTCCCATTTGGCTAAAGAGGAGCATTGTCGCATGACGTTTTTCTACTTTAATAGCACAATTGTGGATAAAGTTGTGTAAGGAAAAAACATGGTATTACTGTAGCTTTGATATTTGTGTTGTGGTGGTGCTTGTGAATGTACCTTCAACATTGGTACTTCCCTATTACTCCAAGGGACAAGTTCCAGACTGGGCCATTTTTGTTGAGCCTTGGTCGGGATGATCTCACCTACCCTAACATTAAGCAGTGGTGGGACAGCCCGGGCCCCCCTCCCAGGAAGCCCTACAGCACTGGTGGTGGCCCTCGACAGTTGGTCAAAGTCAATGGCAGAGGGATGTTGAGAGTGGTCACAAAAACCACCTCAACTATGAAACCAGTTTGCTTAGTTGGTTAGAGGGTGTAGATGGTAGCCGAAAGGTACCCAGTTCAGGTCTTGGGCTGAGCCTAACTTATACTGAAGCCCGGAGTAGCAAAACAAGACTGCCTCAACACATGGGACTCAGTCAACACAGTTGGTAAAATATCTGCCTTCTATGAAAAAGCACAGGAGTTTGAGCCCCTTAGCTGGTGTTACCCTTCCAACATGCCCACCATGTGGATTTGGGTATATGACACATGTAGGACACTAGGTAACAGGTCTACGCTCTACACAGGGCTCCATAGCTAGTGTTACTTTTTTGCCATGCTGACCACGTGGGTTTGAGTATGTGATATGTGCAGCCCCCAGTTAGGGCCATAGGTAAGGTGTGTGCCTTGTATGCATAAGAGTAGTTATGCTGGACCATATGGGATGTAAAGTTGAGGATATACACATGTTGAAGTATAGGAAAGGGGTGGAGCCATCTGATATCATGTGACCTGTGGAAGCAAGTCTCTACCGCCAATAGGTTGCTACCACCACCAGGATCTCTATGGCCACCAAGGTCTCTATCCCCGCCAATATCTCTACTGCCACCAATGTCTCTATCCACACAGAGGGTCATGGCCTGGTGGTCATTGCCCTAAGGAGCTAGTGGTTGTAGGGACCTAGTGGCAGTAAAGACTCACTTCTACAAGTAACATGATATTGGGTAGCTCCACCCCTTTCCTATACTTCAACATATGTATATCCTTAACTACACGCCCCATACGGTCCAGCATAACTACTCATAAGGTTGAGGGTTCAAGTTTTTAATGTTTGTGCCTTGTATGCACAAAGTTGAGGGTTCGAGCCCCTCACCAAGTGTTATTTTTTCTGATGTGCTGGCCATGTGGATTTGGGCATAGGACACACATGACCTGGTTAACGCAGTTGGTAGCCTGTCTGCCTTATATGAGGGTTCGAAGTCTCTACTGAACATTATATTTTTAATGTGCTGGCCACATGGATTTGAGCATACAACACATCTGGCTGCCATTAGCCCACATGTTATATGGTAACATACAACATTCCACCTGTAGGATTGATGTTTCTGCCAATCTATGGATTCCAAACCTGGCCATTTTTGTTGAGCACTGGTCACACATACCCTGACATTGGCCAATAATGGGACAGCTGTGGGGCCACCCAGGAAGCCTTTGAATGCATGGAGAAATCAATGGTTCAAGCCCTTTAACGAACATTACTTTCCACTCACACCTGTGATTTGGCCATAGAGTAGATGCTAACTATATTTTTTGGTACTGCACTGTAGGTGTCCAAATTAACATATAATCAAAAATTGCATAACATCCCAAATTAAAAATAACACATTCTTTTTCAGATGCCATTGCCAGAAGAAAACGCAATGCAAGTCGGTGAAGAAAACAATGACCATAGAAAAATTTTTGTGCAAGTGAAAAATAGTTTTTTTTCTGTAAGACTATTTTGAATTTTGATATTGTTTTTAATTTTTTGTTTAATTTTTGTGTTTTCAAACATGTTATTTTTTTCAAAATTTGTCAACTTTACACCACTAAAATTAAATGAAAAATAGTTTTAATGTAAAATAATTTCATTGACAGTTGTTTGAAGCTTGCAAAATATGTTTTTTTGATGGCAAGTTGTGGTTTGAGTTGATGGATAAAATGGTCCAAATTAGAGTTTTGGTTTCAGTTAGGCTTCAAAAAGTCAATTTCTATGATATTTGTTCTACTGAAAATGAGACATTTTGTGCTTAAGCGAGTTTTTTGCAACTGTATGACATTCGACAAATATATCCATACATATTGATATTGTTACACTTATCATTCTACAAGAAAGAAGCAAATCATCAGACTATGTTCATCGAAAGACTGGACTCAGTTTGTATCGTGTGAGTAGTTATACAAACCTGTACAAGGATACACAAAAGATACCCACGTACTAAACATTAGAGATTTGTCAAGTACCTGGACCCGAAATGAGACCTGTGTCACATAATGGGTAAACACGTTGCCATCGTAACCATTGCCAAACACTGTTCGAAAAATAATGCTCCACCGGGATTCGAACCTGGGTCTCTGTGACTATAGTGCAGCGTTTTTCCGATTGAACTACTGAGCCAGTGTTGTGATAGTTACGAAGGGGTGATGTACGGCTGTGCGACACATGACATTCCCCCCTTGGAAGAAGGACGACCTCATCCGTTGAAGATGCAGGTTCTGCGGCCCACCAATGTGGGACCAATCCAAGCCTCGCTATGACACGTAATGGGTAAATGCATTGCCATCGTAACCATCGCCAAACAATGTTCGAAAAATAATGCTCGACCGGGATTCGAACCCGGGTCTCTGTGACTATAGTGCAGCGTTCTTCCGATTGAACTACCGAAGGGGTGATGTACGGCCGTGCGACACGTGACACCTGAAACTACCCGACTATTTTGCTGGACCCAGACCCAGACCCAATATTCTTAAAATTTTGGACTCAGAACCAGACCCGGACCAGATATTTTTAAAATGTTGGACCCCCAGACCCAGACCCACACATGATATTCCTAAACTTCTGGACCTGAAACCAGACCAATATTCTCAAAATTTTGGACCTGATACATCTCTACTAAACATACGCATCAGAGTATTACACGTTAACTGTGTGGACTGATAGAGGGGGTGAAGAAAGTATAGCCTATGATGTAATACAATCCAAATTTGTTAAACATGCAGGGTTATGAGGGGGCTATAGAAAGTACGCCAGAAGCTATGATGTATGAAATTTGACTTCCATGTAGAAAGTACGCTCAAAGCTTTAACAGGTAAAATTCAGCTTCAATGTAGAAAGTATATTGGAAGCTTTAAAGGGTGAAATTCGACCTCGATGTAGAAAGTGTGCCTCAGTTGACAGCAACCTTAAAATTTATGATGCCATTTCACCCCAAAGAATTTTAATTTGAGTCTTAATTTAACCATTTTACTCATTTTTTTGCAAAATTTTCACAAAAAGTTTCGAGTGTACTACATAGAAGTCGAATTCTACATGTTAAAGCGTCAGACATACTTTCTAAACCCCTGATATTGCTCCACATGTTTAACCAACTGGAATCATATTACATTGTCAACTATACTTTCTACAGCCCTTGTATCAACCCCCATTATACAAATTTATCTTTGGCTATATGTTGAGAGTGGCCAAAGCAGCCACATCAACTACGGATTGTTGCAAAAAGAGAGCGCCTTTCCCGCTGCTCGGTTGGCTCAGTTGGTTAGAGCATGTGGACGGTAGCCGCAAGGTCCTGGGTTCAAGTCCCAGACAGACCCTAACTTTTACTGAAGCCCCGAGTAGTGGGAAGAGGTTGCCTTAACACTGGTGGCCCTTGACGGTCCATCAAACTTGATGGTGGAGGGATGTTGAGAGTGGCCAAAGCAGCCGCCTCAACTATGAATTGTTGCAAAAAGAGAGTGCCTTTCCCGCTGCTCGGTTGGCTCAGTTGGTTAGAGCATGCGGACGGTAGCTGCAAGGTCACGGGTTCAAGTCCCAGATGGAGCCTAACTTTTACTGAAGCCCCGAGTGGCGGGAAGAGGTTGCCTCAACATATACTTTCTACATGCCCTGTATTGCCCTGCACAGTTAAGGTGGTATACTTTGATGCCAATGTTTAGAGCATGAGTATCTTTTGTGTACCCCCTGTACAGGTCAATACTTCAGCCGTGGTAAATCAACAAAAAACATACCCAATTTTGGCAAAACTTGCAAAGCGTCACCTCAGCATGACAGCCATAAGTGTTTTTAGAGCAGCTATTTAGTGGTGCAGGAATCATCTTTCAGCCACTACAGAATCATATCCCAGGCGAATCAGTGGAGAAGCTATTATTTTTTGTAGTACAATTTTATTGAATTTTTCAAATAATGAAAAAACCCCAGTTTGGGTTTCAGTTTTCCAATTTTGAGTTTCATGGTTTTGGTCTCTGTTCCAGAAAAAAGACAGTTTTCACACTTTCAGCTTCAGTTAACTGAAACATCTCTAATAAGCTGACTATGTAGAAGCATGGTTGATAAGTACATATCTACTGATAGTGACCATTAATTGTATTGATGGCCTGTGACAAACAACATATAGATTTTTTCACCACTTTGATCCTCGTTCCCTCGCATTGTGTATAACAGTTACATTTGTTTTCTGTGTTGTTCTCAAGAGTAGTGTATTTTATATTACGTTTTCTATTTTTGGTGAATTAGCGTTCAATTGTGTGTTGTATGGTAACATTCAACATTCCACCTGTAGGATTGATGTTTTAGCCAATCCACAAGTCCAGAACTTTTGTTCAGCCTTGGTCGGGATGGCATTGGCCAGTGGTGTGGACAGCTGCGGCACCACCCAGGACGTCAATGTGTGTAATTGTGTTTCTTGTTGTTGTTTTGTGTTTTTTGTAGATTTTAAAATGTCACTATTCCGGGTTCAAATGCAACTTGTTGAAAAGAACATTTTCACTTGAAACCAAAGTTAAGGTCATTAATGATGACAACCAAACATGAGCACGTATTCAGTATCACAGAGTCGAGGATGCTTCCATGGTGTCTCGGCCCTACAAGGTTAGACCATGTACCCAATAAAGATGTCCATGGTGGAATGGGAGTGGCCCCCAGTGTCTGAGAAGATGTGCGAGGCGAGGCTTAAGTGGTATGGCCATGTGATGGGAATACAGTGGCAGGGACAGCAATGTGATTGAGCCCAAGACTGGGAAGATGACCAAAGGAACATTGGATGGATAGAATTGTAGAAGACATACAGATAGCCAAAGTCACCCCAGATGATGCCAATCGCATACAAATAATATAACACTTTTATTCTGCCTGTAGGCACACAATGAATGAACAATACAGTGGTTATGATAATGCAACATTTTGGTAGTCTACCTACTACGTTCCTCAGGCAACAATAAGCTCTTTTTTACAAAATGTGCAGGTGGAGGGAATTGAAACCTTGTCACGTGTCGCACGGCTGTACATCACCCCTACGTAACAATCGCAACACTGGCTCCGTAGTTCAAATGGAAGAACGCTGCACTATAGTCACAGAGACCCGGGTTCGAATCCCGGACGAGCATTATTTTTCAATCAGTGTTTGGCGATAGTTACAATGGCAATGCATTTATCCAATAAGTGTCACCCTGATCCTTTGATTGAGAGTCTAAAGCATTACCACTGGGCCATTGGGGCTAGTAGTAACTTGTCTGGAAGTTATATATACCCTGACTAGGGGGGTACTAGTTCAGATTTGGGTTCCTGTCTGTTGCCCTTGTAAGGAATACTTGGCTCCATATGTGGCCTATTTTGATGCTCTTACTACCTACATTTTTTTTGCATGAATAGGCAAGCGTAAACATATGCTGAACAGTATTTCAAAATATGTATTGGGTTCTCATAGATACAGCGTACAATTATTTGATCAGCTAACCACAGGTGTAATTTTCGAAAAAATCTGCAATCAAAATTTGCAATATTCTCACCAAAATGATATTCCACTTGCTTTTAGGATTTACGCACCAAAGTTGTTGACTATTCCACCATCTAAAAGCAAACCAAATTTTCCTTTGAATTATGCATTGCATATATTCCACGTAGATATAAATCCATCCTAAGCCTTTAAAAAAATCAGCATCATTCGTCGTCATCATGTTTTTTTCGCAATTTCTTTGTTTTCTATGTTGCATTTCCAGCATTGTAAGTTCAAGTGCTTTTCAATGTGTTGTGTTTTAAATATGGACTGAACATATTGGCCTCAAGATAATATGTGAATATCAAACTAGAGTACTAGCTGGTGAATAGTTAAGTTTAATTAGGCTCACTAACACAGAAGGTAATATGGAATAGCAAAATGAATATGCAAAGTAGCACTACTTAAATACTATCATGGAAATTGATGGAATATTTTAGAACATTGTAGAATATTATTGAAGTTTCTAGAACTTTCTGAAAAAATGCAGAATATGAGAAATGTACCTGCGCATCATATAACATGACCATACTGTAAGATATATACCATATACAAAAAATCTTTTTCCAAAACATTTCCAGATGTGCCTTGTCAAGCATGGTCCGGCAACAAAAGTAAAGGTCAATCCAGAAGTAGTTGGAATAATTGGTGGACTGGCCACAACAGCGAGTAGTTCCAAAGGCAGCCATCATTGGAGTACTGCAAAAGCTGCTGGGAGCACTGCAAAACCTGCCCAGAGTGCTACAAAAGCTGCCGGGAGTACTGCAAAAGCTGCTGGGAATACTGTAAAAACTGCCCCGTGTGCTGCGAAAGCCGCCCCCAGTACTGCAAAAGCTGCCCATGCTCCTACCACTAGAAAATCCCGAATAAGACCCTTGGTACCTCACAGAGCAGTAACACCACCACCGCCGCCATGCCCTCATTATTCGGATCGAGAACCATGTCGACAGATCATACGCACTTGCGATGGCACTGTTGTCGACAAAAAGATGTAAGTAAAATGACATATTCAATAAAGTTGCAAACATATGTTACAATATTTATTGAATTTTTGAATCATTTTTGTAACATTTACAAACCCATTGTCAAACAAAAAATCTGACTATTTCAAAATTTTTTCTTGATTTTGAGTCTTTTTCAATTTTTAGAATTTTTAATTCTAAATTTTTAATATTTGAATATACATCTATATTTTATATTTCTTTTCCCATTTAGATGTACCTGCGACAAAAAATTACAATGCAAATTGCATGATAAAACGGAGAAGATTCAGAATTTTCTATGCGATCCGTGAAAATAGAGCCCTTCGAAGGGGAAAATTTTGATAAAATAAACTTGCTTTTGCCTGTGTTGTTGAAATGATTGTTTTTTCTTCCTAAAACAAAAAGCAGATTTAGTTTTTATGAATATTACACAAGTATCTTCAAATTCAGTTTTCTTTCATTTGTGGTTGCATTTGGAATTTATCCATTTGGTCTAAATTGCTGTTTTTGAACATAGAATATTAAAAAATTGCTTGTTGTACACTTTTTATAAATTTATAATTTAAAATTTATAATTTTTAAAAATATAAACTTATATAAAAATGTTGAAAACATGATTTTAATCAATTTTTTTGTAGCTATGCACCAACAAAATAGCAGAAAATGCTTTTAAAATGCATATTTTGAGCTTTTGAAACTATTCTGAAGCTTGTGTATGTTCCTGTATCATCATGACTTCACATGACATGGTAGCCTCCCCTCCCCCATCTTCCCAGCTATTGGGGTGACTCCATCTGACTGTGGACAGCTTCATTAGATGTATGGTCGAACCTTGTAAGGCTGAAACACCATCGAGGCATCTTCAGTAGTTATACGGGCCCATACAGGGGGTAGACAAAAGATACCCCTATACAGATCATATACTTCAAAGTTTGCCGCCTTAACTGTGTATGTAGGATAATACAGAGAGTGTAGAAAGTATAGTCGACGGTGTAATACAATATCTGAATTTGTTAAGCATGCGGGGCCACACAGGGGGTGTAGAAAGTATGGTCAATGATGTAATACGATCCAAATTTCGTTAAGTCTGGGAGGTGATACAGGGGATGTAGAAGTAGGCCTGGAGCTTCAATGTGCAAAATTCTACTTCCATGTAGAAAGTAGGCCCAAAGCTTCAACCCTAGAATTCTACATTCATGTACGAAGCAAGCCGGAAGCTTTGACCGTATTTTCTACACAGAAGTAGAATTTTACATGTTGAAGCTTCAACCCTAGAATTCTACATTCATGTAGAAAGTACACCTGAAGCTTCGACTGTAGTTTCTACATGGAAGTATAATTTTACACGTTAGAGCTTCAGGCGTACTTTCTACACCCCCTGTATAGTCCTGCATGCTTAATGAAATTCGGATCATATTACACCATCGACTATACTTTCTACACCCCTGTATTACCCTACACAGTTGAGGTGGCAAACTTTGAAGTATATGTTTTGTACAGATGTATCTTTTGTGTACCTCCTGTGTGGGATCATATAAATACTATCCTTGTCTCCAAGACTCTGAGGACTTGCTGATGTTTGGTTGTTACTGGGGCGGACATTATCCCCAAATAGAGGCAGACTAGACTTTTGTAAATCTTGGCCTTGAGGCAAATGGGCGTCTGATGGCCACATAGAACACCTGTAACTTGTCCCCATGCAGTCCACATCACATTTTAATGGGCTCTATTGCCTGGAACAGTTTCTCAGCCATTGTATATGATGACCCTAACATACTTGAATTGTGTCACTTCCATGAAGTCATCTCCTTTGATGTTGATGGTTCCTTCCATTTAAGGGCCACATTCCATATACTCACATTCATCCTCATTCACCATGGCGCTCAACTGGTTTGTTTGGCCTTGTGTTGTAGTGTGTTTCTGCGGATTTTCAGGATTTTGTAATAGTTTTGTTGATTTCCTAAAAGCGCCCACAAGTACAACACATCCAACCATGCCCGACCTGGCCCAGCGCGACAGTTACTGTAGAAGATGGTTTTTGTGAATTAGTCGGTGTATATTATTGATTCTTCTCGTGCGTCTCGCATGCCATATTATAATTATCATTTCGCCTGTACATTACCTGCCTGGTTTTTATATTGGTAAGACGTCATGTTTTTTTCGAAGGGGCGATTTTTAGGTAAGTTTTGTAAATAAATGTTTAGTTAGAAAAACGTTTTATTTGTGTCCAAAAGTGTGTTACCTTGTCTGACTAGTTTTAGTCAGGCATTTCTTGGGAAGGTAGTATTCTTGTACTGAACTTCTCGCCCCTGAATGAGGAGTGATTCCGAGGTTTAGGGCAGGCGCAGGGAAGCACTGGCATTAAGGTCGATCCCTGGCTATCTCTCCTGCACTTCAATTCTTCTTACTGATTTCAACTCCTTCCTCCGACCTGACGGATCAAGGAGGCAAGAAATCGGGCAGAGCCACCCCCAAACGCCCATCTCATTTTCAAATACAACATGAAGTTCCTGATGGTCAACCTAAGCCAGGAATGTTGTAGCATGTTTATACCAATTTTGTTGGATTTCATAATGTTGTCATTTTTGAATTGCCAGCAGGCAGACCTTTGACTGAATGTAGTGGACCATTCCAGACTGTTTACCGTAAATTTCAGATTGGGCAGGTGTGAGTGTGAGTTCTTTTCATCATTATTAGTAGTCGCGATCTCCACGAGAAGTATTCATTGACCACGCCCCTGCCCCTCTTATATTGTGTCTCAGTCATTATTGCATAATTGTTTTGGTGTAGTAAGTGTACATTTTTAGATTAGGTAAAATTACATACTGTCACGTATTGGGTAAACGCGTTGCCATCGTAACCATCACCAAACACTGTTCGAAAAATAATGCTCGACCGGGATTCAAACCCGGGTCTCTGTGACTATAGTGCAGTGTTCTTCCCTTTGAACTACCAAGCCAGTGTTGCGATTGTTACGAAGGGGTGATGTACGGTTGTGCACCACGTGACATTCCCCCCCCCTTGAAAGGACGACCTCATCTGTTGAAGATGCAGGTTTCTGTGGCCCACCAATGTGGGACCATCCAAGCCTCACCATGTCACGTATTGGGTAAATGCATTGCCATCGTAACCATCCCCAAACACTGTTTGAAAAATAATGCTCGACCGGGATTCGAACCCAGGTCTCTGTGACTATAGTGCAGTGTTCTTCCATTTGAACTACCGAGCCAGTGTTGCGATTGTTACGAAGGGGTGATGTACGGTCCTGCGACACGTGACAATATAAAGAGAGAGTCGCTTCTTCTCTAACTTAGTTATTGGGATAAGGCGTAAAGCAATAACCAGGGGTGCAGGGTTTGAAGATTGAAGAATTAAAACTGAAAATTGATTTATGTACCTAATAAAAAACACATGAATAATGAGTCAAAACCCATCAAAATTATGTTTCACTTATTTATGGATGGCACATTTTTATTTCAATGGATGATGCCCAGCACCTGGCCTTTTTGGAAAAAAGCCCTGGCTGAGGATTTAAACTTGCATGCTCGTTTTGCAACTTTTTAAAATCAGTAGACTCTAAAATTTCTGAAAAATACATTTTTAGAGCTTTAGGACTATTTTTTTCTGCATGTATTTTCCACATATTTCAACACTTTTCTTTACAGATAGTTCATTATTTACTAAAGCATTTGGATAAATTGTGCAGCATTTTTTTGCGAAAATTGTGACAAAATCAAAGCATTTTCCAACAAACTTCAGAATGACAACAATGCTTGCCAAATAAGCAAGGAAGTTTAGTCAATGATTTTAATTGATATAACATGCAGGGGGTGTAGAAAGTATGCCCAAAGCCTTAAAGTGTGAAATTTCACTTTGATGTAGAAATTACCCTTGAAGCTTGATGTAATAAGTACGCCTCAACCAAACTTGAACATCAAAACTCCTGACACAATGTCACCTAAAAAATTTTAGTGGCACTCTTAATGGTTTTACATTTTTGTTTGTTAGGGAGACGTTTTTCACTGATTCCCTGTGCTAAAGCATCATATTTGGGACACATTTTTTAGTTTTTCAGGACAAAATTTACATCTATTCCAAACACTTTTTTTACAACATTCATGAAAGATAATTCTAAAATATGTAGAAATTGTATCTCGAACAAATTTTTTTCACCATTGAACCATTCAAAACCATTAAACTCTAAGAGTCATTCTAAATTTTTTTGGGAGATATTTTGATCATAAATTTTAAGGCCCAAGTTCCCTGAGGCATACTTACTACATCAAGCTTCAGGCCCTCTTTCTACATCAAGCTTCAAGTTTACTTTTCTACATGGAAGTAGAATTTTACAGGTTGAAGCTTCGGGCTCTCACATGTGACGATGCGCGACCTTCGCGCATTTTCCTCTGAACCCATAGACTTGATGTTGCTCATCCAAGTCACGGGCCCAGACCTGAATTTTTGTGACGGGCACTGCTACAGTCGCAACAGGTGATGCAGGGCTGTGCAGTCGGTGGTAGAGAAGCTACCACCCAGTGTGCGAGAACCATTACATGGTGACCATACCAGGGGACCCCTTGCCTACCTCAGCAGGGGGAGGGATGTTGTGATGAGGGCATCACACTTCCCTAGGAGGAGAATGTGATGATGCACGACCTTCGCACATTTTCCTCTGAACCTGTAGACTTGATGTTGCTCATCCAAGTCATGGGCCCAGACCTGGATTTTTGTGACGGGCACTGCTGCAGTTGCAACAGGCGATGCAGGGCTGTGCAGTCGGTGGTAGAGAAGCTACCACCCAGTGTGCGAGAACCATTATACACAGACACTTGCTCAAGTGAAACTACAGTATATCTTTTAATCTCATACAGTATGCTTGTTTTCGTACCTGCATGCTTTCATGTTTGCACCTTTTTGTGACTATTGATGTACTTGAGAAACGACTCTAGCAAGCAGAGTTGGTGTCCCTTCAGAGATTCTTTCCTGCATCTCTGCAGGAGTGCACACACACTGGGTTCTTCTTGACTAAGAAAGGCCAGCGCCAACTATTTTTGGCCATCGCCTCGACCTTCTTCTCCAGCAAGAAGCATTGACAATTACTGTAGTCACTAGAGATGTACCAGTTCTACTTTTTTGGGCTTTTCAGTTTAAGTTTCAGGTTGGGTTTCGCAATTTTTGAATTTACGGTTTCGCTTTCAGTTACAGTTTTCAGATTTTCAAAACTACAGTTTCAGTTTTTGTGCATTATTTTACAGTCAAGTAGCACAGGCGTAGGAAAGTCAGTTTTTATGATGTTTGGTTCACTGGAAATAAATTTTTTTCAGTTGTTTCCCAAGTTTTTTGCAACTGTTTGAATTTAAATATTCATACATATTATCACATACCAACGAATTTCGCCCAACGTCACGTGATTCACATCATGTTTTTCTGTTATGTTTTTTGCCACGTTTTGTTGTTACAGTAACTTACATTAATTTTACGTTTCGTTTTTATAACTTTTACATGCAATTTCTGAATGTACTTTTTGTGTTTCATTTCTGTTTCATTTTGGCACTTTTGATTCTGTTTCAATTTATTATTTTTTTATTGCGCACGTAGACTACGGTATGTAACTTGCTAGTCAGAATTTCTGTTAAAGATAAGCTCTCCGAGCTTATCACTGTGACTGGAGCACAACGTGCACCTCTTATCAGTAAAAACTAGTGAGGTTTGGCAACATGAAAGGCCTAGTTGGAAATTCTCACTAGATGACGTCCCTACGCTAAGCATGGAGAGTGTTGCCCCAAGGCTTAATCTAGTGGACTGGAAAATGTCTATGTGACCATAGGCATCTTCGGCAGCAATTTCCGCTGTAGAAGTTAGCTTGGGTGTGTCTTAGCTCTACCCAAGGCATACTGTAGATTATGGGCCCCTAGGGCCTGTTCCTTTAGTTTTGCACTCTTTTTTGGGCCTAATCATCTTCGCGTTTTACAGCCTGCGTTCCTGGGTTTGCCTGCATTGCTTATTATAAATTTGCATATTTTGCATGCATCCCCCACCTTTTTAATAAAGTTACATATTCGCCTTCGGTCTCCCTTGCATTGCCGGACACCGTAACCCAACCTTAGGAGTTTACCCTGTCGCCTGTTGATCGAGAACCCCCATCGCCTCCCAGAAGAATGCTTGCATTGTCGCCTGCCGACCCGCGCCAGTTGAACCGTATGCCGAATTGCTTCAGATTACTGTAGCCAACCCCCCGTCATCCCCAGGACCCGCGTTTGACCCTTGAACTCATTGCAGCGCACCCAGTACTTTGACAAGAGGATTTAGTGAGTCTTCTCAGGGGTTATTGTTGAGGGTATATTTGTGGGAATCCTCCTCAAGCCAGTTTTCCCCTAAGAGTACCTCCAGTTAGAAAAGCCCCTGAACCCTTAAGGTCAGAGCCAATAGAGGGTTTAGATTGACAATGGAGTCCCCTACAGTAAGCTGTTCGGCAAATGGCACCGTCCCTCATTCTCAGTGAATGAGGACTAGGGATTGCTACCCCTGACCTGGCTGCATTGTCTATTATTCCACAGCTGAACCCTAGGACAAGGCAGAGGTACATCATAGGTTTATCTGTTGTAGTACCAGCTGGGCTAGTTTCCCGAAGCAGATAAACTAAGCGAGCCACCCAATGGGGTCACAGCATGCCGCTTGCAGTGACATGACCATATCTTCCTATGGAATATGGTATGGGTTTTTACTCATCAATGTGATTGTCCTAATTGGTTTAGTAATAAAATTAAGCTCAATCAACTTGAATGTAATTAATATTTAACAAATTGAACAAAATATAAATAAAGCAAAGCAATCAATTATAGAATCATATTTTGAATACGAGACCTTGATAAGCATCGACTTGTACATTTTTCAACTTGACTCTTTCACCTTTTTTGTATCGACAGTTATTGTAAGTGTGGAAAACAAGTTCACCGGAAATGTGATTGGTGTCGCCAAACTCATCATTAACATCGATTGACAATTTCGCTGATTTCGATTCAAAATTCAAAACTACAATTTGAAGATTGGTAGTGCGTTCTCCGCGTTCAAACACTATAATTTTGTTTTTGTCAATTTCGGCATCAATTCCGGCCATGTGAAAATTTGAGAATTTGATCAGTTCACTGCGCATATTAAGCGTAAAATTGATCAATTCTCGAAAAAAATGCAAATGCGATTTGGGATTTTGCATTTGTGCAGACTGGCAAATGTCTAAAAAAAATTTTGTTTAGAAAATAATGTGATACTTTTTGAGGCAGTAGGAATCACCTCGAAAATTTTCTGCCAACGGTAACCAGGGAACAACATTGGCATTGTTTGGACTGAATCCACCATTTTTTCCATTGGTCCAAGGCATCGGTGATCGACAAGGATCCCTGCTATACTTGGAGTAGAGTTTGGGACCGTATTGCTTACCAAATGGATCTTGACATTGTTGGAAAGTGACCGGCACATCGGCCAAACCCAATTCTTGGCCATAGTAGCAAATGTGTGCACCTGAACATGGAATAGGCTATGAAATAGGAACCTGCATGAGCTGTAGGCATACATGCACATAAGGGTGGTAGGGGGGGTAAACACCCCCCATATCTGAGACCCTGGCCATCCCCCCTGGCCAAAAAAATCGTCAAACACCCCCCTGAACTTTTTCCAAGACAGCTTTTTTGATGATTTTTGTGCATATTATTTTGTATGAAAAACAGGCTTGGTGGACTTTTTTTGTTTTTTGCTCACCCACCCCCCTACCCCCCCTGGGAAAAGTCCATCGACCCTCACCCCTGGAAAATTCTTGCCGTGCATCTCTGCCTGTAGGGATGGGACAAATTTCCATTTATTTGGATTCAGGTAGTCCTGCTTGATTGATTCGGGTTCAGGTATTGATCCTGAATTTGCATGGTTTTTTGTTTGTCTTTTTTGTGTGTCATTCCTCGTTTTTTGCCTTCTTTTACCTTTTTGTGTATCTCTTTTTTCCTTTCTCGTCCTTATTTTGTATTTTTTAGTTGATTTTTCCACTTCAGTTGTGTTTTTTTATCTTTTTCTCCTTTTTTGTCTTATTCTGTTTTTCTTTTTTGTCTTTCTTATTTTTTTTATTCTGCGCTTTGTAGTTCTTTCTCTTTTTTTGTCCTATTCTCTTATTCTTTTTTGTCTTTCTTATTTTTTTATTCTGTGCTTTATAGTTCTTTCTCCTTTTTTGTCTTCTTTTATCTTTCTTGTCTTTTTACCTTTTTTCTTGTCTTCTATGTATTTTTTCTTTTTTTTATTTGTATTCCTTGTTTATTATGCTATTTTTTGTATTTTTTAGTTCATGTTTTATTTTTTAGTTCATTTTTTGTATTTTTTTGTTTATTTTTTAATTTTTGTTACCTTTTATTCTTTTTTTCTTCTTTTGTTTTTTTGATTTTTTTTGTTCTTTCTTTTATCTTTTGTGTATCTTTTTTTCCTTTCTCGTCCTTATTTTGTATTTTTAGTCAATTTTTTCTCTACGGTTGTGTTTTTTTTCATCTTTTTCTCCTTTTTCGTCTTGTTCTCTCTTTTTTCTTTATTGTCTTATTGTCTCTTTCTTTGTTATTTTTTTTGTCTTATTTTTTCTTTTCTGTGCTTTATTGTTCTTTCTCTTTTTTTGTCTCCTTTTATCTTTCTCGTCTTTTTGCCTTTTGTCTTTTTTCTTGTCTTTTTGCCTTAATCTTGTCTTCTCTGTATTTTTTCTTGTCTTTATTTGTATTCCTTGTTTATTATGCTATTTTTTGTATTTTTTAGTTTATTTTTTGTTTTTTAGTTTATTTTTTGTATTTTTTAGTTTTTTTGGTATTTTTAGTTCAATTTTTGTATTTTTTAGTTTATTTTTAAATTTTTTGTGTTTGTTACCTTTTTTCTTTCTTTGTCTTGTTCTGTTTTTATGATTTCTTTGTATTCTGTCTTTTTTTGTTTTTTCTTTTTTGTCTTGTTTTATTTTTCCTCTATTTTGTGTTTTTCTGGTCTTTTCTCCTATTTCTTTTCCATTTTATTTATTTTCAGTTTATTTTATTTTTCTGTGTTTTTTGTCTTTTTCGCCATTCTTTGTCTTGTTCTCTCTTTTTTCTTTCTTCTCCTTTTATCTTTTTGTGTAACTGCTTTTTTCTTTTCTTGTCCTTTTTTTGCATTTTTTAGTTAATTTTTTCTCTTGGGTTGTCTTTTTTATCTTTTCCTCCTTTTTTGTCTTGTTCTCTCTTTTTACTTTTTTGTCTTATTGTCTTTTTCTTTTTTATTTTTTTGTCTTATTTTTTATTCTGTGCTTTATTGTTCTTTCTTCTTTTTTTGTCTTCTTTTATCTTTCTTGTCTCTTTGTCTTTTTTCTTGTCTTCTCTGTATTTTTTCTGGTCTTTATTTGTATTCCTTGTTTATTATGCTATTTTTTTATTTTTTAGTTTATTTTCCAATTATTTGTGTTTGTTACTTTTTTGTTTTGTTCTGTTTTTTTAATTTTTTGTATTCTGCCTTTTTTGTTTTTTCCTTATTTTCTTAGTTTTTTGTCTTTTTTGTGTTTTTTCTTGTCTTCATTTGTATTTCTTGTTTATTATGCTATTTTTGTATTCTTTAGTTTATTTTTTGTATTTTTTAGTTTATTTTTTGTATTTTTTAGTTTATTTTTCAATTTTTTTGTGTGTTACCTTTTTTCTTTCTTTGTCTTGTTCTGCTCTTTTGGTTTTTTTGTATTCTATCTTTTTTGCTTTTTTCTTATTTTCTTAGTTTTTCCGTTTTTTGTGTTGTTTAATTTTTCCTGCTTTTTGTGTTTTTTGGGAGTTTTTCTTGTCTTATATTCTATTTCTTTTTCAATTTATTAATTTTTTGTTTATTTTATTTTTTTGTTTTCTCTCTTTTTCCTTTTTTTGTCTCTTGTCTATTTTGTTTTTTTCATTTGTGTGTTGTTTTGTTTTTCTCTCTGTTGTATTGTTCCATTTTTGTAGTCGTGTGTTTTTTGTGTCTTTTGTTGTCTGTTTGCATTTCTTTTTTACTTTGTTGTTTTCGCAGCTTTTGATTTTTCTCTTTTTCGTATTTTTTTATTTCTCTCATTTGTTTTGTTTTTTAATTTTTTGTGTTTTTCAGTTTATTTTTCCTCTTTTTCATCTTGTTCTGTTTTTTTCTAATTTTTTGTTTTTCTCTTCTTTTTTTGTCTAGTTGTCTTTTGTTTATTGTTTTTATTTCTTCTTTTTTTGTACTTTCTAGTTTTTTTTGTATTTTTTCTTTTTCTTTTTTTCGTCTTGCTCTGTTATTTTAATTTTTGGATCTTGTTTCACGTCAAGGTGCTTGACAGACTCTAATACCCAGGTAGCATATCTGGTAAGGGTCTGGCTCCAAAATTTCAAGAATATCAGCTCAGGGTCTGGGTCGGACAAAATGGTCAGGTAATTTCAGGCCTTGTTATGGATCTAGATTCCTCATAGGATATGCAATATTTTTGTTTATTAATTTATGTGTGATTTATTTAGTAAAAGTAGTTCAAACAATTCTTCTTGGGGCGGAGGGTGATTCAATCATGCTCCGCATTAATTTTTCTGGGCAGGGTCCTAGGGCCTATTGTTGAGGGGGTCAAGGGGTGGGTGAGCAAAAGAAAAGCTGGAAAAGTTGTTTTTATGCATAAAAACTGTCTTCAGAAAAGCTATGGGGGTTGTTTGATGATTTTTTTGGGCCAGGGGGTGTTCAGCCCCTCAGGTAAGTAACCCCCTATCTGTATGTCCAAATTAAACAATATTTTGTCACATATAATGTAAATATATGGTTTATTGAATTTGTGAAAATAAAATTCAATTGACTTATTTGAATTAGGTCACTTGATTGTCCAAGGTTCATCATGCTTTCGACTATTGAGCTGAGTTTTCAAAAGTGCATGCATCAAATTTTGAAAAAACTGGTTTTGATGGGCATAGCCAGGCCAAGAACGGGATTTCGCAGTCCATGCAGGTCCAAATCTGAATATGCATACCTGGTAAGAAAAAGAAGAACATATTTGCCAAATCGATCAAATCTGGCTCATTTTCGGCTTCCAAACGGCTGACCAATCTTTTTTGATCATGATTATCTGTAACCCAATTGAGGCAATATTGTTTGTGATCATCAATCCTTTTGAAATCCACGTATGGACCAATCATTTTTTTCAAACTCTGTATATTATTACTTTTCAATTTCATAAGACTAAAGTTGAATGGTAGGTCAACTCGTGCTTCAGTAAAAAATTTTTTCCAAGTGTCAAAATTGACGTAAGCTTCTGTCAACAAGAGGATTTGGCGTTTGTTTTTGCTTGAATATACGTCTAAAAAGTCTTTGATTTTAACAACAATATCAAACATTTCTTCTCGATCTTTATCGTAAATGATGGATTTGGATTTATTTTCCTCTTCTTCACTGTCCTCATCTTTGTCGTTATATTCCAAATTTGACAAGTTTCCATCAATAAGTTGAATATCTTTGCTTTTTTCTTCAGTCTTGAATATTTCATTGTCCCGAAATTGATCATCATGGATGATATGGTTGGTGGCATCTAGGCGGAAGCCGTCGACGCCCAAATCCAACCAAAATTGCATAATTTTGAACATTTCTTCCAAAATGCGAGGATTACGGTAGTTTAAATTGGGTTGTTGTTTTAAGAAGGAATGGAGGTAAAATTGCTGGCGTTCCGGATGCCAAGTCCAAGCAGAACCCCCTGAAATGATGAGATTTATCACCAAAATCCAATCAGAGGTTGGAGTATCCAAATATGAAAATTTTCATTGCATAACGTTTTTTGTTGAAATTTGTGTTTTTAATCTTATATATATTTGTCAATTCTCACCAAAGCAACTCTTCCAATTATTAGGCTCAATCCTCAATCCTGTTTCAGGATCAATTTTGCCATCATGCCAAACGTAATAGTCTTCGTACATGGGTGACCGCTGCACACTGGCCAAAAACCATTCATGCTGATCTGACGTGTGATTTAGGATAAAATCCAAAATCAAATGTATACCTTGAATAATTGTTCTAAAAATTTCCATTAAATGAATGCTGAAATTTTCAAAACCTAAAGAATGTGTAGCTTTGCACAGGTCTTTAAAATCATCGATTGTTCCGAATAATGGGTCAATAGAGCAGTGATCGACGACATCATATCCCATATCTACCATGGGGCTTTTGTAAATTGGTGTGAGCCAAATAGCTTTGACACCTAGCCATTCGAGATGATCCAATTTGGATTCGATGCCTAAAAGCACATTTAAATTTTTAGGGCTATCAATCAGGGATCCAAAAAGATAGATATACAGAGAAATTATGTGATAAACATCAGACATGCATGGCAAGAATTTTTCAGGGAGGAGGGTCTTTGGACTTTCAATTGAAAGGGGGGTGGGGGTGAGTGAGAAAAAAAAACAAAAAAGTTTCGCAAGCGTGCTTTTCATACAAAATATGCATCAAAAGCACACAAAAATCTGTCTTCGAAAAAGTTCAGAAAGGGGTGTCTGACAATTTTTTCCAGCTCTGGGAGGGATGTTTAGGGTCTCAGTTAGGATGGTTTATCTCCCCCTGAGCCCCCTATGTGCATGTACGATAAACATGCTGAAGGGCTTCCTGGGCAAACATGCACATAGAGGGTACGGGGTAAACTCCTATACCTGAGACCCTGGCCACCCCCCTGGCCTAGAAGATCGTTAAAGACTGCCCTGAACTTTTTTCAAGACAGCTTTTGTGATGATTTTTGTGCATATTTTGTATGAAGAACAAGCTTTCAGAACTTTTTGTTTGTTTTTCCTCATTAACCGACCCCCTACCTCATGGATCAAAAGTCCAAGGACCCTCCTTCCTAGAAAATTCTTGCTGTGCATGTCTGTTCCTGGGTGGTGCTGGAGCTCCCCCACTACTGGCCAACGTGGGCTTAGGTCTGATCATCCTAACCAGGGCTCAGCAAAAATGGTCAGGTTTGGAACAAGTGGATTGTCTGTAGCATGAATCCTACGGTTCGAATGTTCAGCTACCAAAGGTGGGCATAGTTAGATGCTCAATATTGATTGACTAGATGGGTATCCTTTGTTGGTCTGTGATCCAGACCTGTCATGGAATAAGCACACATTCGAAGGGTGTTGCATGCTACAGCAACAACATTATGCTCCACGAAGTGCTCAAACCTTCAACTCTTATGGAAAGTACCCTTGGTGGTCTTGAGATTATCAATGTATGCCAAATCTATCTAGAACTCAGTGAAATGCTCGAACCCTATGAGCGTCCATGCACATACAGGGTGGGAGGGGGGGGGGTAAATCTTACCTGAGACCCTGGACACCCCCTGACCCAAAAAATGGTCAAACACCCCACCTGAACTTTTTTGATTTTTATACATATTTTGAATGAAAAACACACCTGCGAATCCCACACCCATGATGAAAAGTCTGAGCTCCCTCCCCAGTGCAAAATTGTTGCCATGCATTGGATGCACTGCTACAACATCAATTCATTATTCTATGAGGACTTTAGCTATATTGTACATCCAGATCCACATAGTCAATGATACATTGGAGAAAAAATTATGTGAAGAGCTAGATCGCTATGTGGCACATTTAGTACTAGCAGGTAACTGTATTGCGTAGAAATTGTGGTTGGAGTGGTGGACGAGGTGCGGACATGCACAGGCAGGAATTTTCTGGGGGAGAGACCTTGGATTTTATATGAAGGAGATGGGGTGGGTGAGTCAAAAACAAGAAAAGCTCCACAAGAATGTTTTTCATACTATATATGCATGCAAATCATAAAGAAACTATTTTCAAAAAAGTTCAGGGAGGGGTACTTGACAATTTTTTATCGGGCCAGCGAGCTGTCTCCAAGGTTTGAGGTAGAAGGGTTTACCTCTTCCTGACCCATCTCCTATATGCATGTATGGTGTGGTGCATGCCGCACAATGAACAGTCCCATGTGCTGCTACAATGCTGAACTGCTATTTGATGAAGAAAGAGCCCTGGTTCATAAATGATCTAGCAGACTCCAACCCATATGTGGTTGACATGTAGGAAAGAAATGCTTGGTGAGGACCTCGAATCCTACAAGGCACACCTGCTACTGAAAGGTAACTGGCCTCATGGATATCGTGGTTCTTTATGGTGGATGTGGCATAGGCTATATAATTAACAGCTGCATGTGCCACTACAGCACCTGTCCCCTATTCACGAGCCAAGAGCCCCAGACAGTCAATGATCTTGCATGGCCAAAATGTTGGAAAAATAACGCTTGGTGAGGACCTTGAACCCTACGAGGGGCACTAGCTCTTGAACACCAACTGAGCTGCCAAGAAATTATGGTTCTTGATAGTGGATCTGACAAAGACTATATAATGAACAGCTGGATCAACTACTAAATCACTTGTTCTCTTTTCACAAGTGAAGGTCCTTGGTCAGTCAGATATTTGATGCCTAAATGTACGTTACAGGGGCCCATACAGTAGGTGCCCCTGTACAGAACATATACGTTAAAGTTTGCACACCTTAACTGCATGGGCAAAGTAGGGGCGTAGAAAGCGTAGTCGACTATGTAATATGATTCAAATTTCATCAAGCTTGTGAGGTGATACTGGAGGTGTACAAAGTACACTCATAGCTTCAACAAATAAAATTCAACCTCAATGTTTCTCAACTGACTCGAACGTTAAAACTGATGATGCAATGTCTCCTAAAAAATTTAAAAAACACCAGTCTGTCATTCACAAACCAATGGTTTTACTCATTTTTTACAAAATTTTCATGAATAATTTTGTTCCAGACATAATGTTTGAGTACTCAGAACATGTTTTTCAGTGATTTCCTATGCTTAAGCATTGTTTTTGGGGAACATTTTTAAGCATAGGGAAACATTTTCTAAATTATCTAAAAAAAATAAGTCTCAAACAACATTTGTTGTGAAAATTTTGTTAAAAAAAGAGTAAAAGTGTTCAATGAGACATTGCATCACCAATTTAAAGGTCCAAGACCCTCGAGGAACATTGAGGTTGAATTTCAGCCATCAAAGCTTCCGGCCTACTTTCTACATGGAAGTCAAACTTTACTTATTGAAGCTTGGGGTGTGGTTTCTATGTGGAAGTCGAATTTTACATGTTGAAGCTTCAGGAATACTTTGTACACCCCTCTTGTATTACTTTGCATGCTTAAGAAAATTTGGATCATATACCATATTATCATACCATCCTCAACCATACTTTCTACACCCATGTATTACCCCCCACACTATACTAATTTGAGTCATCGCCTATATTTTGTACACCCTCTGTATCACTCTACACAGTAAAGGCGACAAACTGATGCATATGTTTTGTACAGGGGTATCTTTTGTGTAGCCCTGCATGGGTGCATATAATTACTCCAAATCCACATGGTTGAGGCTGCGCGAGGGGCTCCTACCTTATGAGTCACACCGTCCATGATAGGTAACTAGGCCACATAGAAATTGTGAGGGGAGTGCAGGCTGCATGATGAGCCACTACAGCACTGGTACCCTATTCCTGAGCCAGGGGCCCTGGACAGTAAATGATGTTGCATGCCCTGATTCACATAGTTGAGGCTGCATGAGGGGCTCAGACCTTATTAGGTGCACTGAAAGCTAACTGAGCTTCATAGAAATTGTGAGCTGGGCACAGGCTGTATGACGAGTCACTACAGGAACCAACCCTATTTCTGAGCCAGCCCTGCACAGTGAAGGATGTTGCATGCTCAAATCCACATGGTCAAGCGGAGGGTGTTGTAAGGGGCTCAGACCTAATGAGGTGCACTCGCTACTGAAAGCTAACTGAGCCTCATAGCAATTGTAAGCAAGCCGCATGGTGAGCCACTACAGCACCCATACCCTATTCCTGAGCTGAAGAGCCCTGGACAGTGAACAATGTTGCATGCCAAAATCTATGTGGCCAATGCATTGGCTGAGCCTGGAGCCAAACTTTCTGACGGAGGGGACTGGTTTGAAAACTGGTCTGGCATGAGGCAGTTGCCCTGAATAGTGTGGTCATCATCATCGTAAGCCACGTGGCCAGTGGGTAGCTGAGTCCAGCACCCAAACTGAGGACCATAGTCGACACATCACATCATGAACCTTTGAGATCACCGATGCCATCACCGTTCGAATCGCAAAATGATCGAACGTAAATTTCATAAATTGGAGACTCTATCCACCAGCTCATACCTGAGAAAAGATTGATATGATTACAGTATACCATAAGCTATTCTAGATCAAAATACTGGAATATGCAGCCTAATCAATTTAAAATACACCTGTTCATGAAAAATGTTTATTAATTCAAGACAAATAAACAGAGCGGGAGTTTAAAAAATTGGAAATTACTGTACCAGAAAGAGAAAATTTCCTCGTTTTAAAATTGTCGGCGATGATAGGCGTCCGGATCGTAATACGACGTCACGACCACCCGATTGTCGAATTTACGCCCAGTCAATGCTTGCTGAGCTCGTTGGCAATCGGGAACAGAACCAAATTCGATAAAAACCTAAAAAGAAATATCAAAATTTGGCTTTAAACAATAAAAAATGTGTAACATCAAAATACAAGTTTAAAAAAATCTTACTTTTCCTACCCCCGGTACGTCCATATTTTCGATGGGTCGAGGAATGTCCAACGATTTAACGTAGCCGTATTTGCTACATTCTTCTCTTATGTCTTCCAGGATATCTGCAGAATGAAGAAAAAAAAATTTGATTCTAGTCTGCTTCGAACCATTGTCCCCAGTAAAAAATTATCTAAAATTGAGAATTTCATCAAAAAATTGCAAATTTTCAAAACTTTCAATACAAAAATTGGAATTCAAGTTCAAATTTTCAAGCCAAAAATTGATTAAAAATTAAAAAATTATGCAAATTTCAAATTTTCACTTGGCATGATTCCAAATAATGAACTTCAATTGAAAAATTTCATATTTTGTAATTTTTAAAATTTTAAATTTTTTAATTTTTAAAATTTCAAATTTTTCCCAATCTCTTAAAATGTCAAAATTTTCAAATTCCAGATAAAAAAACTGAAATTCAAGTTTTGATTTTCGAACAAAAAAAATGTTCACAATTGGAAAATTGTGCAAATTTCAAATTTTTCAATCAAAATTTTCCATTGGCATAGTTCCAAAGCACAAATTTTGATTGAAAAATTTCAAATTTTTTTATTTCTCAAAATTTCACTTTTTTAAAATTTTGAATTTTTCAATTTTCAAGAATTTCTACTTTTTTTAATTTTATAAATTTCAGATCAAAAACTGAAATTCGAGTTTTTATTTTCAATCAAAATTTTCCACTTGGCATCGTTCCAAATGACCAATTTTGATGAAAAAAATTCCAAATTTTACAATTTTTCGCTTAAGGTTTGATTGAAAAATTTCAAATTTCGTAATTTTACAAAATTTTAGATCAAAAAACTGAAACTCGAGTTTTAATTTTCAAGTAAAAAGTTTAATTAAAAATTTCAAAAATCTGCAAATTTTAGATTCTCAATCTAAATTTTTGAAATTTCGAATTTGACAACTTTTCGCATGAAAATTTAAACCTGAAATTTTAAAATAAATAGGAAAATATAAAAATAAAGAAAAAGAAGAAATAAAAAATAAATAAAACAACAGAACAGAATAAAATAAAAATATTTAAAAATTGTTGAGAAAGTTGATTAAAAATCGAAAAATTATGTAAATTTCAAATTTTGTAATCAAATTTTTCCCTGGGCATGGTTTCAAATGACCAAATTTCGATTTAGAAATACCAAATTCTGAAATTTTTTTCTAAAACTTCGAATCAGAAATCTGAAATTCAAAATTTAAAAATTATGCAAATTTCAATTTTTTTATTAAAATTCTCAGTTCGATATGAATAGAAAAAATAGAAAAGATAAATAAATAAAACAAAAAATAAACATGAGAGTAAAAAAATTAAATGATTAAAAAAGAAAAAGTAAAAATAAAATAAAGTAGAAAAAAGGTAATTACATTAAATTTAAAAAACGTAAAAAATTGAACATTAAAAAAGATAAACATAGAAAATAAAAAAATAAATGAACTAAAATAAAACTAAAAAATACAGAAAATTAAATATTAGAAATGTAAAAATAAAAAAAGAATAAAAATATAATAAAATGGAAAAATTGAAAAGTGGAAAAAATAAATGAAAAATATGGAAAAAAATTAAGAAAATATAATGATAAAAACGCTTATTGAATAAAATAACAATAAACATAAAAAATTAAATATTAAAAAAAATAAACAAAAGAGAGAAGTAAAAATAAAATAAATAGAAAAAAATGAGATTGAAAAAATTGAAAATAAAAAAATTAAGAAATAAATAAAATAAAACAAAAAAGTAAATTGAATGCAAAATGAAATATTTAGAAATGAAAAAATGAAAAAAACTAGAAAAATAAGGAGAAAAGAAAAAAAGGAAAAAATGAAAATAAAACAGAATAGAAATGAATGAGAAAAGTTAATAAAACAGAACAATAAATGAAATGAAATAAGAATAAAACAGAATAGAAAAATAGAAATAAATGGGAAACGTGAATAAAACAAAACAGATAAAAATAAAAAATGAATATAAAAAGATAAAATATTGAAAAATGTTAAAATAAAAAAGAAAAAATTGATAAAATAAATGAAAAAAAAAATAAAATAAAATGAATAAAATGAATTGAAAAACAAATAAAAAATTAAATGAAAAGAAAAATGAATATAAAACAATTAAATACTAAAAAAAAGAAGGAAAAAATAAAATGGAAAATTGATAAAAAAATGAAGTAAAAAAATTAAAATAAATGTAAGAAAAAATTAATAAAATAAATGGAAAAAAACAAAATAAAATGAATCGAAAAACAAATAAAAAATTAAATAAAAAGAAAAATGAATATAAAACAATCAAATACTGAAAAATAAGAATAAAAAAAAGAAAAGGAAAAAAATAAATAAAATGGAAAATTGATAAAAAAATGAAGTAAAACAAACAAAATAAAAATAAAGACATAGAAAAAGACATGAAAAACTAAATGTAAAAAAATTAAAATGAATGTAAGAAAAAATTAATAAAATAAATGGAAAAAAAACAAAAAAAAAGAATAAAAAGAATCGAAAAACAAATAAAAATTAAATAAAAAGAAAAATGAATATAAAACAATCAAATACTAAAAAAATAAGAATAAAAAAAGAAAAGGAAAAAAATAAATGAAATGGAAAATTTATAAAAAAAATGAAGTAAAACAAACAAAATAAAAGACATAGAAAAAGACATAAAAAACTAAATGTAAAAAAATTAAAATGAATGTAAGAAAAAATTAATAAAATAAATGGAAAAAAACAAAAAAACATGAATAAAAAGAATCGAAAAACAAATAAAAAATTAAATAAAAAGAAAAATGAATATAAAACAATCAAATACTGAAAAAAAGAATAAAAAAAGAAAAGGAAAAAAAATAAATAAAATGGAAAATCGATAAAAAAATTAAGTAAAACAAACAAAATAAGAAGAAAGACATAGAAAAAGACATAAAAAACTAAATGTAAGAAAAAATTAATAAAATAAATGGAAAAAAACAAAAAAATGAATAAAATGAATCGAAAAACAAATAAAAAATTAAATAGAAAGAAAAATGAATATAAAGCAATCAAATACTGAAAAATAAGAATAAAAAAAGAAAAGGAAAAAAATAAAATAAAAAATTGATAAAAATGAAGTGAAAAAATTAAAATAAATGTAAGAAAAAATTAATAAAATAAATGGAAAAAAACAAAATAACATGAATCGAAAAACAAATAAAAAATTAAATGAAAAGAAAAATGAATATAAAACAATCAAATACTAAAAAATAAGAATAAATAAAAGAAAAAGAAAAAAATAAATAAAATGGAAAATTGATAAAAAAAGGAAGTAAAACAAACAAAATAAAAATAAAGACATAGAAAAAGACATAAAAAACTAAATGTAAAAAAATTAAAATAAATGTAAGAAAAAATTAATAAAATAAATGGAAAAAACAAAAAAAACATGAATAAAAAGAATCGAAAAACAAATAAAAAATTAAATAAAAAGAAAAATGAATATAAAACAATCAAATACTGAAAAATAAGAATAAAAAAAAGAAAAGGAAAAAAATAAATAAAATGGAAAATTGATAAAAAAAAATGAAGTAAAACAAACAAAATAAAAATAAAGACATAGAAAAAGACATGAAAAACTAAATGTAAAAAAATTAAAATGAATGTAAGAAAAAATTAATAAAATAAATGGAAAAAAAACAAAAAAAAAGAATAAAAAGAATCGAAAAACAAATAAAAATTAAATAAAAAGAAAAATGAATATAAAACAATCAAATACTAAAAAAATAAGAATAAAAAAAGAAAAGGAAAAAAATAAATGAAATGGAAAATTTATAAAAAAAATGAAGTAAAACAAACAAAATAAAAGACATAGAAAAAGACATAAAAAACTAAATGTAAAAAAATTAAAATGAATGTAAGAAAAAATTAATAAAATAAATGGAAAAAAACAAAAAAACATGAATAAAAAGAATCGAAAAACAAATAAAAAATTAAATAAAAAGAAAAATGAATATAAAACAATCAAATACTGAAAAAAAGAATAAAAAAAGAAAAGGAAAAAAAATAAATAAAATGGAAAATCGATAAAAAAATTAAGTAAAACAAACAAAATAAGAAGAAAGACATAGAAAAAGACATAAAAAACTAAATGTAAGAAAAAATTAATAAAATAAATGGAAAAAAACAAAAAAATGAATAAAATGAATCGAAAAACAAATAAAAAATTAAATAGAAAGAAAAATGAATATAAAGCAATCAAATACTGAAAAATAAGAATAAAAAAAGAAAAGGAAAAAAATAAAATAAAAAATTGATAAAAATGAAGTGAAAAAATTAAAATAAATGTAAGAAAAAATTAATAAAATAAATGGAAAAAAACAAAATAAAATGAATCGAAAAACAAATAAAAAATTAAATAAAAAGAAAAATGAATATAAAACAATCAAATACTAAAAAATAAGAATAAAAAAAAGAAAAGGAAAAAAATAAATAAAATGGAAAATTGATAAAAAAATGAAGTAAAACAAACAAAATAAAAATAAAGACAAAAAAGACATGAAAAACTAAATGTAAAAAAATTAAAATGAATGTAAGAAAAAATTAATAAAATAAATGGAAAAAAAACAAAAAAAAAAGAATAAAAAGAATCGAAAAACAAATAAAAATTAAATAAAAAGAAAAATGAATATAAAACAATCAAATACTAAAAAAATAAGAATAAAAAAAGAAAAGGAAAAAAATAAATGAAATGGAAAATTGATAAAAAAAATGAAGTAAAACAAACAAAATAAAAATAAAGACAAAAAAGACATGAAAAACTAAATGTAAAAAAATTAAAATGAATGTAAGAAAAAATTAATAAAGTAAATGGAAAAAAAACAAAAAAAAAGAATAAAAAGAATCGAAAAACAAATAAAAATTAAATAAAAAGAAAAATGAATATAAAACAATCAAATACTAAAAAAATAAGAATAAAAAAAGAAAAGGAAAAAAATAAATAAAATGGAAAATTGATAAAAAAATGAAGTAAAACAAACAAAATAAAAATAAAGACAAAAAAGACATGAAAAACTAAATGTAAAAAAATTAAAATGAATGTAAGAAAAAATTAATAAAGTAAATGGAAAAAAAACAAAAAAAAAGAATAAAAAGAATCGAAAAACAAATAAAAAATTAAATAAAAAGAAAAATGAATATAAAACAATCAAATACTAAAAAATAAGAATAAAAAAAAGAAAAGGAAAAAAATAAATAAAATGGAAAATTGATAAAAAAAATGAAGTAAAACAAACAAAATAAAAATAAAGACATAAAAAAGACATGAAAAACTAAATGTAAAAAAATTAAAATGAATGTAAGAAAAAATTAATAAAATAAATGGAAAAAAACAAAAAAAAGAATAAAGAGAATCGAAAAACAAATAAAAAATTAAATGAAAAGAAAAATGAATATAAAACAATCAAATGCTAAAAAATAAGAATAAAAAAAAGAAAAGGAAAAAAATAAAATGGAAAATTGATAAAAATGAAGTGAAAAAATTAAAATAAATGCAAGAAAAAATTAATAAAATAAATGGAAAAAAAACAAAATAAAATGAATAACATGAATCGAAAAACAAATAAAAAATTAAATAAAAAGAAAAATGAATATAAAACAATCAAATACTAAAAAATAAAAATAAAAAAAGAAAAGGAAAAAATAAATAAAATGGAAAATTTTATAAAAAATGAAGTAAAACAAACAAAATAAAAATAAAGAAATAAAAAAACTAAACGTAAAAAATTAAAAAAATGAAAATAAATAAAAAATAAAGGTAAAATTAAACAGAAAAAAATAAAACAAAAAAATAAATAATGAAAAATGTAAAAAACAGATAAAAAATAAAAAACCTTCGTATTCGTCATCTTCTTTCAATTCTTCGGGCAAAATCATGTTCATTAGGCATAGGACTTCGGTGGCGGGTCCCGGGCCTTGGGGTACGACGCCCATGCCCGGCACCTGGATGGCCACCGGGGCGGCGGCGTTGAACGATTGACCTTTGGCGCCCACGCTGGCCAATTGAACGATCAATTTCTTTTCGCCCAATTGCATGCCGTTCAAGCCGGCGATCGCCTAATTGAAATTTGAAAAATTTTAATTTTCAAATTTGGAAAATTTTAATTTTTAAATTTGAAAAATTTTAATTTTTAAATTTGAAAAATTTCAATTTTCAAATTTGGAAAATTTTAATTTTTAAATTTGAAAAATTTTAATTTTTAAATTTGAAAAATTTTAATTTTCAAATTTGGAAAACTTTAATTTTAAAATTTGAAAAATTTTAATTTTTAAATTTGAAAAATTTTAATTTTTAAATTTAAAATTACAAAGATTCATATTTAAAATTCAAAATTACAAGAATTTGAATTCAGAATTACGGATTTTTTCAAATTGAAAATTTAAAATTACAAAACTTTCATTTTGAAAAATAAAAATTACAATAATTTTAATTTAAAATTAAAGGACTTTTAATTTGAACACTTGAAATAACATATTTCTATTTAGAAATTTAAAATCACAACATTTTCAATTTTAAAATTTGAATTTATAATAACAAAAATTTGGATGTAAAAATTTGAAATCACAAAAATTTTAATTTAACCATTTGAAATAATAAAAGTTATAATTTGAAAATTCGAAAATCATAAAAGAAAAAATTTAATATTCGGGGGGAAAAATTCTATTTTTTTCAGAAAAAATGGAAAAATTCTAATTTTAAAAAAGGAAAAAATTCAATTCCATAAAAAAAACGAAAAAAAAACAATTTTTTCAGAAAGAAAGATAAAAAATTCAATTTTTTTCAGAAAAAAATGAAAAAATCAATTTAAAATCGAAAAAAATCAAAAAATGGAAAAAATTAAAAAAATCAATTTAAATCAATTTCCAGAAAAAATGAAAAATCAATTTAGAAAAAAAATCAAAAGAAAACAAAATGAAAATTCATTTTAAAAAAGCAAACGAAATCAATTTTTTCAGAAAAAATGCGAGAAAAAAATATTTTTTTCAGGAAAAATGGAAAAAATTTTAAAAATTAAATTTTTACCTGATCAGTTATAGCAGGATCGGCGTATTCGGTAAAAGCGTAACCTTTCGATAGGCCGGTGGTCGAATCTTTGACCAAATTGAACGAACGTAAAGGTCCGAAACTGGTCAACAATTCTTTTACCTTAAAAAATTGCTTTTTTTCAAAAGAAAATTTAAAAATTTCCAATCGAAATTGAAATTTTCAATTTTTTCGGAAAATTTTTAATTTTTTCCCCAAAAATTTCTACTTTATTAAATTTTATATTTTGTTCAAAACTTTTCAAATTTTTCCCAAAAACTGTTCTAAATTTTAAAAAATTTTTTCTTAAAATTTGTTTCAAAAAGTTTTAAATTTCTTTTCAGAAATTTCAAAATTTTTTCCAGTTTTTTTCAAAATTTTTGAAATATTTTTCTAACACTTTTCAAAATTATTAACTTTTTCAGCAAAACTTTGCAAAAAAATCATCTTTTCTTAAAAAATCTTACTCAAAATATCAAAATTTGGGAGCCTAAAAGCTGAAAAAATGCCTGAAAAAAATTGTTTTTCCCTCTCTTTCTCAAGCACCAAAGCGCACCAGATTTTGTATATTTATCGATGGCGCCTAAAAGTGCCTAAAAATACAAAAGAAAATTTAAAAATTTTTTAAATTAAATTTTCTTTAAATTAAATTTTTTAAATTAAATTGAATTAATTTAATTTAATCCCACTTTCCCGACTACACGTTTTTTTCTGAACATGAAAAAAAAACACTTACTTGATCCTCGGTCAAATAACTTGGCAAACCGCCAATAAATAATTTATACGGCGTATCTTGTACTAAACTGCTGACGATTCCTTTAACTAAAAAAAAATAAAGCATTAAAATTTGAAATTCAAAAAAATCGTAAAATTTACTAATTTATATCGAAAATTAATTAAATTTAGCTCATTTTTACGAAAAAAATCAATCGATTTATTGAAATTTTTGCAATGTTGAATCAATTTTTGAAATAAAATCAATCGATTTTATTGAAACTTTTCCGATTTTTAAACAATTTTTAGGCAAAATTAATTGAAATTTGAGTAATTTTAAGTAAATTTTAAAGCAAAATTTATGGATTTTACTGAAATTTTCGCGATTTTCAGGCAATTTTCATACTAGATTAATTAAAATTTTCCGAATTTTAAGGCACCTTTTAAACGAAATTTGTCGATTTTATTGAAATGTTTGGAATTTCGAGTTAATTTTTTAAGTAAAATTAATCGATTTTATTGGAATTTCAGCGATTTTCAGGCAATTTTCGAACAAAATTTCGATGATTTTAAATAAAAATTTTAAATGATGGATATTTGATTGAAATTTTTGTGACTTTGGAGAAATTTTCAAACAAAATTAATTGAAATTTTGGCAATTTAAAGGCAATTTTGAACAAATATTGATGGATTTTCTTGAAATTTTTGCGATTTCGAAGCAATTTCTAAATAGAATCAATTTTTCGTAATTTAAAGGCAATTTCGAGAGAAAATTGAGGGATTTTATTCCAATTTTTGTGATCTTTAGACGATTTTTAAACAAAATTAATTAAAAGTTTGGTCATTTTGAGTAAATTTTTAAACCAAATTGATGGATTTTATTGCAGTTTTCGTTATTTTAGAGCAATTTCAAAGCGAAATTGACGGATTTTATAGACATTTCTGTGATTTGCAGACAATTTTTTGAAACAAAATTATTCGATTTTATTGATTTTTTTGCGATATTCCGGCAACTTCTAAACAAAATAAATTGAAATTTTAGTCCTTTTGAGTAGATTTTTGAACAATTTGAATGAAATTAACGCGATTTTGAAGCAATTTTCAAATAAAATTTATGGATTTTATTGGAATTTTCTCGATTTCGAAGCAATTTTTCTACATTCGAAAAATTTTTTACATTCGAATTTCCGTGATTTTTCGCAAAAATCATCAATTTTAATTGGAAATTTCGCAATTTTAAAGACAATTTTACTGAAATTTATCGATTTTATTCGAATTTGTGCGATTTTAAATCGACTTTTCGCAAAAATCACGGATTCAAATTTAAATTTTCGCGATTTTAAGACACTTTTCGACTAAAATTGATGGCTTATTTGAAATTTTCGGGATTTTAAACTAATTTTTACCAAAATCATTAATTTAATTTAAAATTTTGATTTTAAAGCATCTTTCAGACAAAATTGACCGATTTTCTTCGAATTTTCGTAATTTTAAAGCGGTTTTCTGCCAAAATCATCAATTTTTCGACTAAAATCGAACAATTCTCCACCGAAATTGATCCATTTATTGAAACTTTCCTGATTTTAGAGTCATTTTTCGGTCAAAAATTTATCGGTTTTCTTCGAATTTTGATAATTTAAAAACGATTCTTCCCCAGAATCAACAATTTTTCGGCTGAAATCAATCGATTTATTGAAATTTTTCTGATTCTGAAGTATTTTTTTGTCAAAACTGATGGATTAGTTAAAATTTTCGTGATTTTAAACCGATTTTTTTTTTACCAAAATCATTAATTTAATTTGAAATTTTGATTTTAAAGCATCTTTCAGGCAAAATTGACCGATTTTCTTCGAATTTTCGTAATTTTAAAGCGGTTTTCTGCCAAAATCATCAATTTTTCGACTAAAATCGAGCAATTCTCCACCGAAATTGATCCATTTATTGAAACTTTCCTGATTTTAGAGTCATTTTTCGGTCGAAAATTTATCGATTTTTTTCGAATTTTGATCATTTAAAAGCGATTCTTCACCAAAATCAACAATTTTTCGACTGGAATCGGTCGATTTATTGAAATTTTCCTGATTCTGAAGCATTTTTCCAGTCGAAACTGATGGATTATTTGAAATTTTCGTGAGTATAAACCAATTTTTACCAAAATCATTAATTTATGATTTTAAAGCATCTTTCAGACAAAATTGACCGATTTTCTTCGAATTTTCGTAATTTTAAAGCGGTTTTCTGCCAAAATCATCAATTTTTCGACTAAAATCGAACAATTCTCCACCGAAATTGATCCATTTATTGAAACTTTCCTGATTTTAGAGTCATTTTTCGGTTAAAAAATTATCGATTTTCTTCGAATTTGGATAATTTAAAAGCGATTCTACACCAAAATCAAGAATTTTTCGACTGAAATCGATCGATTTATTGAAATTTTCCTGATTCTGAAGCATTTTTTCAGTCAAAATTGATCGATTATTCGAAATTTTGGCGACTTTAAGGTGATTTTTGAGGCTAAAATTACCTCCTCCGATCGATTCCAAAGTTTGACCTTGGCCGGGCATGGGCTGATAATCGCGCGGCCGACGAATTTTCAACGCTTGTCCTTGGAAATTTATACCGTCGAAAGCCATCGAAGCGGTGGTTTCTTCGATGGAACGAAACTGAAAAAAACCATGAAAAGAATATATTTTACAGAAAAAAATTATACAGAATTTAAACCAAAAAATTGAAATTTAAACGCGAAAATTGAAATTGAAACTTAAAAAATACAAAACTTAAACCAAAAAACTAAAATTTAAGCAAAAAAATAAAATTTGAATCCAAAAATTACAAAATTTAAAGCAAAAAATTGAAATTTTAACGCAAAAATTACAAAATTAAACTACAAATCTTAAAGCTAAACATTGAAATTTAAACCCAAAAATTACAAAATTCAAAGCAAAAAATTAAAACTTAAAGGAAAAAGTTAATATTTAAACCAAAAAATTAAAATTCGAAGGCCAAAAACCGCAAATTTTGTAACAAAAAACTGAAATTTATACAAAAAATTACAGAATTTAAAACCAAAAAATGATATTCAACATGAAAGATGAAAATTTGAAGCCGAAAATTACAAATTTCAAAGGAAAAAAATTTTAAAGCCAAAAGCTACAAAATGTTAAACCGAAAAATTAAAATTTGAAGCCAGAAATTACAAAACTTAAATTAAAAAAAAAATTTATACCCGGAAACTACGAAATTCAAACCAGAAAATAAAAATTCAAACCCAAAATAAAACAAAATTTAAAGCTAGAAATTACAAATTTTTCGACAAAAAGTTTAAATTTAAACCCAAAAATTTTAAATTAACCCAAAAAATTAAAATTCAAATCCAAAAATTACAAATTTAAAGCAAAGAATTGAAATTCAAACCCAAAAATCATAAAATTCAAAGCAAAAAATTAAAATTTAAAGGAAAAAGTTAAAATTTAAACCAAAAAATTTTAAATGAACCCAAAAAATCAAAATTTAAATCCGAAAACTACAAAATTTAAAGCAAAAAGTTGAAATTTTAACGCAAAAATTACAAAATTCAAAGCAAAAATTACAAAATTCAATGCAAAAAATTAAAATTTAAAGGAAAAAGTTAAAATTTAAACCAAAAAATTAAAATTCGAAGCCAAAAATAGCAAATTTTAAAGCAAAAAACTGAAATTTACACAAAAAATTACAGAATTTAAGCCAAAAAATGATATTCAACATGAAAGATGAAAAATTAAAGCCAAAAATTACAAAATTTAAATTAAGAAAATAAAAATTCGAACCAAAAAAAACAAAATTCAAAGCTAAAAATTAAAAAATTTTTCGGCAAAAAGTTAAAATTAAAACCCAAAAATTTTAAATTAACCCAAAAAATGAAAATTTAAATCCAAAAATTACAAATTTAAAGCAAGAAATTGAAATTCAAACCCAAAAGTTACAAAATTTAAAACCAAAAAATTAAAATTTAAAGGAAAAAGTTAAAATTTAAACCAAAAAATTAAAATTCGAAGCCAAAAATAGCAAACTTTAAAGCAAAAAACTGAAATTTACACAAAAAATTACAGAATTTAAGCCAAAAAATGATATTCAACACGAAAGATGAAAATTTGAAGCCAGAAATTACGAAATTTTAACCAGAAAATAAAAATTCCAACCCAAAAAAACAAAATTCAAAGCTAAAAATTAAAAAATTTTTTGGCAAAAAGTTGAAATTTAAACCCAAAAATTTTAAATTAACCCAAAAAATTAAAATTTAAATCCAAAAATTACAAAATTTAAAGCAAAAAATTGAAATTTTAACGCAAAAATTACAAAATTCAAAGCAAAAAATTAAATTTAAACCGAAAAATTATAAAATTCAAAGCATAAAATAAAAATTTAAAGCAAAAAATTACAAATTTTAAAGCAATATTACAAAATTTAAAGCCAAAAACTACAAATCTTAAAGCTGAACATTGAAATTTAAACCCAAAAAATACAAAACTCAAAGCTAAAAATTAAAATTTAAAGGAAACAGTTAAATTTTAAACCAAAAAATTAAAATTCGAAGCCGAAAAATAGCAACTTTTAAAGCAAAAAAACTGAAATTTATACAAAAAATTACAGAATTTAAACCAAAAAAAGATATTCAACATGAAAGATGAAAATTTAAAGCCGAATATTACAAATTTCAAACGAAAAAAATTTTAAAGCCAAAAGCTACAAATGTTAAACCGAAAAATTAAAATTTGAAGCCAGAAATTACAAAATTTAAATTAAAAAAATTAAATTTGGACCCGGAAATTACGAAATTCAAACCAGAAAATAAAAATTGAAACCCAAAAAAAAACAAAATTTAAAGCTATAAATTACAAATTTCTTGGCAAAAAGTTAAAATTTAAACCCAAAAATTTTAAATTAACCCAAAAAATTAAAATTTAAATCCAAAAATTACAAATTTCTTGGCAAAAAGTTAAAATTTAAACCCAAAAATTTTAAATTAACAAAAAAAATTAAAATTTAAATCCAAAAATTACAAATTTAAAGCAAGAAATTGAAATTCAAACCCAAAAGTTACAAAATTTAAAACCAAAAAATTACAAATTTAAAGGAAAAAGTTAAAATTTAAACCAAAAAATTGAAATTCGAAGCCAAAAATAGCAAATTTTAGAGCAAAAAGCTGAAATTTATACAAAAAATTACAGAATTTAAGCCAAAAAATGATATTCACCATGAAAGATGAAAATTTGATGCCAGAAATTACGAAATTTTAACCAGAAAATAAAAATTCAAACCCAAAAAAAACAAAATTTAATGCTAAAAATTACAAATTTTTTGGCAAAAAGTTAAAATTTAAACCCAAAAAGTTAAAATCCAAACCCAAAAAATTCAAATTTAAACCAAAAAATTACAAATTTAAAGCAAAAAATTGAAATTTAAACCCAAAAATTACAAAATTCAAAGGAAAAAGTTGAAATTTAAACCAAAAAATTGAAATTCGAAGCCAAAAATAGCAAATTTTAGAGCAAAAAGCTGAAATTTATACAAAAAATTACAGAATTTAAGCCAAAAAATGATATTCACCATGAAAGATGAAAATTTGAAGCCAGAAATTACGAAATTTTAACCAGAAAATAAAAATTCAAGCCCGAAAAAAACAAAATTCAAAGCTAAAAATTACAAATTTTTTCGCAAAAAGTTAAAATTAAAACCTAAAAATTTTAAACTGACCCAAAAAAATTAAAATTTAAATCCAAAAATTACAAATTTAAAGCAAGAAATTGAAATTCAAACCCAAAAGTTACAAAATTTAAAACCAAAAAATTACAAATTTAAAGGAAAAAGTTAAAATTTAAACCAAAAAATTGAAATTCGAAGATAAAAAGAGAAAATTTTAGAGCAAAAAGCTGAAATTTATACAAAAAATTACAGAATTTAAGCCAAAAAATGATATTCACCATGAAAGATGAAAATTTGAAGCCAGAAAATAAAAATTCAAGCCCGAAAAAAACAAAATTCAAAGCTAAAAATTACAAATTTTTTGGCAAAAAGTTAAAATTAAAACCCAAAAATTTTAAATTGACCCAAAAAATTAAAATTTAAATCCAAAAATTACAAATTTAAAGCAAGAAATTGAAATTCAAACCCAAAAGTTACAAAATTTAAAACCAAAAAATTACAAATTTAAAGGAAAAAGTTAAAATTTAAACCAAAAAATTGAAATTCGAAGTCAAAAAATAGAAAATTTTAGAGCAAAAAGCTGAAATTTATACAAAAAATTACAGAATTTAAGCCAAAAAATGATATTCACCATGAAAGATGAAAATTTGAAGCCAGAAATTACGAAGTTTTAACCAGAAAATAAAAATTCAAACCCGAAAAAAAAAAACAAAATTCAAAGCTAAAAATTACAAATTTCTTGGCAAAAAGTTAAAATTTAAACCCAAAAATTTTAAATTAACCAAAAAAATTAAAATTTAAATCCAAAAATTACAAATTTAAAGCAAAAAATTGAAATTCAAACCCAAAAGTTACAAAATTTAGAACCAAAAAATTTCTACGGATTCAAAAAAATTCAAAATTCAAAAAAACAAAATCGGAACCAACCTCGATGAAAGCGAAATTTTTATCCAAATTAATTTGGCAAGCTAGAACGGGATTGCCGGCCGCCTGAGCCAAACCGCAAAGTTGCATTTGTTGATTGAAAAAATCCATCATGCCTTCTTCGCTGGCGCCGAACGGTATATTTCCGACGTACAGACGTCGGGATTGGCAAGTGACCGACGGACCGACAATCGGAACCGAAGCTTGGACGCTGGTTCGAGGCACTTGACCGGCGGCTAGGAGAGAAAAAAAGAAAATTTTTAGACCATTTGGAGGCAAAAAAATCGAAATTTTAAACCAGAAATTTCAATTTTTTGGTGTAAAATTTGAAAAATTTAGCTTACAATTTTCATTTTTACACATTCTTGGCTTCAAAATTTGAATTTTTAGCGGGAAAAACGTGTGAAAATCCGAAAAATTTGGTTTAAAATCTTCATTTTTAATCATATTTTGATGTTTTAAAATCTTTTTTTTCGGTTTAAATTATTTGGATAAAAAAGACTCAAAAAGACAAAAAAATTTAGTGTATAAAATAATTATTTTTAACCTTTTTCGATGCTTTAAGATCATTTTTTTGATCCAAAATTCAATTTTTGATAAAAAAACATTAAAATGCAAGAAATTCGGGGTAAAAACTTGTTTTCCAATTTTATTCTAATCTTTTCTGAGGAGAGAAAAAAATACATTTTTTAGACCATTTTGAGGCAAAAAAATCGAAATTTCAATGGAAAAAAGACGAAATTTTCATTTTTTGGTGTAAAATTTGAAAAATTTAGCTTACAATCTTCATTTTTACACATTCTTGGCTTCAAAATTTGATTTTTTTGCGGGAAAAACGTATAAAAAATGCCAAAATTTGGTTTAAAATCTTCATTTTTAATCTTATTTTTATGTTTTAAATCATTTTTTGGTTTAAATTATTTGCACAAAAAAATCTCAAAAAGGCAAAAAAATTTAGAGTAAAATGTTTATTTTTAGCGTTCTTTCGATGCTTCAAGATCATTTATTTGCTCCAAAATTCCATTTTTGACAGAAAAAACTTTAAAATGCAAAAATTTCAGGGTAAAAACCTGTTTTTCAATTTTTTTAAATGTCTTCTGAAGAGAGAAAAAAATACATTTTTTAGACCATTTTGAGGCAAAAAATCCAAATTTAAACCAAAATTCCGTCTTTTTTTACATTGAAATTTCAATTTTTTGGTGGGAAATTTGAAAAATTTAGCTTACAATCTTCATTTTTACACATTCTTAACTTCAAAATTTGAATTTTTTGCGGAAAAAACCTAAAAAAAAATCGAGAAATTTGGTTTAAAATCTTCATTTTTAATCTTATTTCAATGTTTTAAATGATTTTTTTTGTTTAACTTATTTGGATAAAAAAAGACTCAAAAAGGCAAGAAAATTGAGTGAAAAATGTTTATTTTTAGCCTTTTTCCGATGCTTTCAGATCATTTTTTGGCTCCAAACTTCCATTTTTTGACAAAAAAAAAACATTAAAATTCTCGAAATTCAGGGTAAAAACTTGTTTTTCAATTTTATTTTAATCTTTTCTGATCATTTTTTGACATTAAAATTTCAATTTTTTTCATTAAAAACAGTCAAATTTGTCTGGTTTGGTGTTTTTTGGTCCGTTTTTTGCTTTTAAATTTTGATAACTCGACTAAAAGGCGCCAAAAATGCGACATTTTTATTTTGAAATCATTCTTATTTTAACGTTTTTAAATGATTTTTCACTCAAAAAAATGAACCTTTTACCCAAAAAAACGTCAAACATGCAACAAATCTAGTTTAAAATCTTTATTTTTGTCTCATTTTGATGGATTTAAATCATTTTTTCTCCATAATTTCAATTTTTTGACGAACATATTTGCTTTAAAATCTTCATTTTCACGTTTTATTTCAATTTTTTAAATCACTTTTTGTCCCAAATTTCCAAATTTTTGGAGGAAAAACGTAAAACATTTAGTTTAAAATTTTTACTTCCACCCATTTTTTGCTTCAAAATTTCAATTTTTTGACGAGAAAATGCGTCAAAATTGAAAGAAATTCAATTCAAAATCTTCATTTTTACTCTTATTTAAATAGTTTCAAATCATTTTTTGTTCCAAAATTCCACTTTCAGACGGAAAATGAGCCTAAAATGCTGTATTTTTGCTCTGTTTTTAATCATTTTAAGAGCAAAAAGTGTCAGAAACGGAAAAAATGTGCTTAAAAAAAAGCTTGGACGGCTTGACCGGCGGCTGGCAACGAAAAAATGGAAAATTTTCATATTATTTTGAGGGGCAAAAAAGTGAGAATTTCAACAAAAACAGTCGAATTTTGAGTTTTAAAAAATTAAATTGAAAAAAATTTCGAGAAAAAAAGAAAAAACTATGAAAAAAATTCAATTTTTTGGTCAAAAATTCGACAAAATGTAGTTCAAAGCCTTAATTTTTTACTATAGTCTAAAGTTTTTACTAATATTTAAAAATCATTTTTTATCCAAATTTTCAATTTTTTGAGTAAAAAGCGTCAAAAAGCGAAAAATTTGGTTTAAAATCTTTTTCAGTTTCTTTTCAAGTCCTTTAATGTTCGAAAATTTCAATTTTTTTGACAAAAAAACGTAGAAAATACGAGACGTTTAGTTCAAAATCTTCATTTTTGATATGAAATTTCAATTTTTTTCAAAGAAAAAGCGAGAAATTTACTCAAAAATCCTCAATTTTTGTCTCATTTTATGGATAGTTTTAAATTATTTTCCATAGAAAATTTCAATTTTTTGACAAAAAAACGTCAAAATAGAGAGAATTTTCTTTAAATCTTCAATTTTCACAGGTTTTTTGCTTCAAAACTTCATTTTTTAAAGGAAAAACGTAAAAAATACGAGAAATTTAGTTTAAAATTTTTATTGTCGCCCATTTTTGACTAAAAGATTTCATTTTTTTGATGAAAAAAAACGTCAAAAATGCGACAAATCTATCTAAAATCTTTGTAAACGTCTTTTCACCACTTTTTTGCTCAAAAACTTCAATTTTTCCTCGGGAAAGCTGTCAAAATTTAAAAGGATTTATTTCTAAATCTTCATTTTTACTCTCATTTCAATAGTTTTAAACCATTTTTTGCCGTAAAATGTCAATGTTTTGAAGAAAAAACCGTAAAAATGCGATAAATTTAGTTTAAAATCTTCATTTTTGTCCTACATATTTTATTTTTTTTTTGTTCCGAAATTTTAATTTTTAAACAAAAAACGTCGAAAATGCGAGGAATTTAGTTTAAAATTTTTATTTTTACTACAAAAATTTCTATACTTTTTTGTGGAAAATGGCCAAAACAGCAACAAATTAATTAAAATCTTCATTTCAACTCAAATTTAAACATAATTTGCTTTAAACTTTTTATTTTTTGAAAGAAAAAAGCGTCGAAATTGAAAGAAATTTACTTTAAAAATTCATTTTTATTCTTAATTTAGTATGCAGTTTTTGCTCAAAATTTTATTTTTTGACGAAGAAAGCATCAGAAATTCGAGAAATTCAGTTTACTATCTGCATTCTTATTGCAAAAATTTCAATTTTTCGACGAAAAAAGGGCCAAAATTGAAAGAAATTTACTTTAAAATCTGCATTTTTAGTCTTTTTTCAATAGTTTCAAGTCCTTTTTTGATCCAAAATTTTTTTTGACTAAAAAATGTCAAAAAAGCGAGATATTCGGTTTAAAATCTTCATTTTTATTGCAAGAATTTCAACTTATCGACGAAAAAAGCCCGAAACAGTAAGAAAATTAGTTTTGAATCTTTATTTTTACTCTTATTTTGATGTTTTTTTGAATCATTTTTTTTCAAAAATTTCTATTTCTCGACAAAAGAGATGTTTCAAAAAGGAATTTATTTGAACTTATTAGGAATTTGTTGTAAAATTTTGGATTTTTACTCTGATTTTGATGTTTCTATATAATTTTTAGCTTAAAAATTCGATTTTTTGGCAGAAAAGCGTGAAAAATCCAGGAAATTTAGTGTCCAATCTCGCTTTTAATTCCTATTTTGGTATTTTTACATCATTTTATGCTTTGAAATTAAAATTTTTCGACAAAAAAGTGAAAAATTCCCGAAATTAAGTAAAAAATTGCACATTTTTTCCCCCAATTTTCATGTTTTATGGTCTTTTTTGCTTCAAAACCTTGATATTTCAACTCAAAGTCATCACAATGCATAAACTTTAGTATAAAATCTTGATTTATACGCTTATTTTAACGTTTTCGATCATTATTTTAATTTTTCGACAACTTAAACTGAAATTCGAGATTAAATTTTGATTTTTACCCAATTTTGATGTTCTGAAATGATTTTTTGCTTTAAAACTTCATTTTATTCACTAAAAATCCGTCAAAAATGTGACTTTTTGCTGAAAAATGCATGAAATTTCTACAAAATCTTAATTTTTACTTTTTTATGATGTTTTTATATCAATTTTTCGACGAAAAAAACGTCAAAAATGCAAGAAACTTAGTGAAGAATCATGATTTTTTGCTTATTATAAAGTTTTTTGATCATTTTCTGATTGAAACGACGAAATTCGAGCATTTGAGTAAGAAAAAATGCAAACTTCGCCGCAAAAAATATGAATTTCCAAGCAAAAATGCCCTGATTTAAAAGTATTTTGATGATTTTCTGGTAAAATTTCAATTTTTCAGAAAAAATCGTCAAAAAAGAAAGAAATTTGGTGTAAAATCATCATTTTTACGCTTATTTTGAAATTATTTTAATCATTTTCTGATTAAAACGACAAAATCTGAGCATTTCAAGCAAGAAAATTGGAATCATCGCCGTAAAAAGGTAGATTTTCAAGCAAAAAACACACCGATTTTGAAGTTTTTAAATTTTTTTAATGAAAAATTTCAATTTTTTGAGAAAAATTCATCAAAGAAAAAAACAAAATTTGGTGTAAAATCATTATTTTTACGCTCATTTTGAAATAATATTAATCATTTTCTGATTAAAACGACAAAAATTGAGCATTTCAAGCAAGAAAATTGGAAACTTCGCCGCAAAAAGATAGATTTTCGGGCAAAAAATACTCTGATTTTAAAGTTTTTTAAATCTCTTTTCATAAAGTAATTCATTTTTTTTTGAATAAAAATCGTCAAAAATGTAGAAAACTTGGTGTAAAATCGTGATATCTACGCTTATTTTGAAACTCTTTTGATCATTTTCGGATTAAAATGACAAAATTTGAGGATTTTGAGCGAGAAAATATGCAAACTTCGCCGAAAAAAGGTGAATTTTCAAGCAAAAAAATCCCATGATATTTGTTTTTTTTTAACTTTTTCTACGTAAAATTTCAATTTTTTGGAATAAAAATCGGGAAAAATGTACGAAATTTGGTGTAAAATCCTGATTTTCACTCTTAGTTTGATGTTTTTAGATAATTTTCGCCTTAAATATCAATTTTTGACAAAAAAAACCCTCGAAAATGCATGAAACTTGATGTAAAATAGTGATTTTTACGCTTATTCGAATGTTTAATGGTCATTTTTTGATTGAAATGAAAAAAAAATTTCTAATTTCAAGCCCTAAAATATGATGATTTTGGGCAAGAGAAAATTGAAACTCCGCCGCAAAATGATGATTATTCAAGAAAAAATAAGTTTTTTTGATGTTTTATAATTGTAAAATTTCAATTTTTTGACCAAATAACGTTGAAAAATCCACGGAATTGAGTTCAAAATCTCATTTTCTATTTTATTTTGACGTTTTTTGACCAGAAGTATTATTTTTTTTTCATCAATTTAATTTCAAATTTAGATTTTTCACCCTTATTTTATTATTTTTAGATTATTTCTCGCTTTAAACTTTCAATTTTTTGACCAAATAGAGACAAAAATAAGCATCATTTTAGTTTAAAAACTTGATTTTTACTCAAAATATTGTTTTTATACTTATTTTGATGTTTTAGAATCATTTTCTAGTTTAAAATTTGAATTTTTCATATTCAAATCGTCAAGAATTCACGAAATTTTGGTGTAAAATCTCGATTTTGACCCTTATTTTAATGTTTTAATTCATTTTTGAAGTAAAATTTTCAATTTTTTCGGGAAACTGGTCGAAATTCAATGTCAAATTTTGATTTTCCGCTAAGATACAATATTTTGAGATGATTTTTTAATTGAAATTCCATTTTTAAGGCTAAAAAAGCCATTTTCAGCAACAAAAAAAAACGGATTATGTAAAAAAGTTCATGAATGTTCGGCAAAAAAAAATTCCGACGCTTAAGCAATGGGGGGGTTGGGGGTTGGGGGGGGGGGGGACCCCCCCCCCAACTTGGCCAACCCTGTACCGAAAATCATTTACCCCCCCCCCCCCCCCCCCCCCAGTTGGGAAAAAATTAAAAAAATTTGCCAAAAAGTGTTTGTTTTTTGGCCTTTTTTGGGAAAAATTTCGACTTTTTCCTACCCCCCCCCCCCCCAACTGGTCGGAGGTCTTACAGGTATGCCCCCCAGTTTGAAAAAAATTAAAAAAATTTGGAAAAAAGTGTATGTTTTTTGGCCTTTTTTGGGAAAAATTTCGACTTTTTTCTACCCCCCCCCCCCAACTGGTCGGAGGTCATACAGGTATGCGCTGAAGCGCTAAAATTCCTATAGAATTTTGAAATCTCTTATAATGAGTAATTCCTGAATTTTTGTTCAAAAAATCAGGTAAAATGATGCGAAAATGTTTAGCTTTAAGATCCACCCCTGTGAAATTTAAAAAACCCAGAAAAAAAACCCAAAAAACCCGATTCGAAATTTTGAAAATGGGTTTTTTCCATCAGTGGAAAAATTTGGAATTTTTCCGCGGAAGAAAAACTCCGAAATTTCCATCCTTCTACCTTGCAACGCTTTATATTCCGCCGGCGTTATATGCTCGAAACCGACCGGCGGCACGTCCCAATATTTATATTTTCGTTTTCGAGGCGCCGGCGGCGGCGATCTAAACGTAGAAAAAAAATTGTAAATTTCCACTTTCCAGCGAAAAAAACCCAAAAACCCAAAATTTTGGATAAATAACAACAAAAAAATTAATACCGCTCGCGACGATCGTCGCCGCGATGGCGACGCGAATCGCGGTCGCGGCTCCGACTGCGGCTATTTTGGCGTCGGCGACGCGACGGTTCGCTGTTTCGATAATCGTCTTCTCCCATAATAATTTTCGATTAAAAACCTAAATTTTAAATTTCTTGATGATTTTTTGGGCGGCAATTTGCGATTTAGAAACAAAATTTTGAAATTTTTTGGACAAATTTGTAAAAATCCGCGAAATTTCAGCGGAAAACGGCGCACAGGCTGAAAATTGGCGAGCTTAAACGAAATCGCCGTGATTTTTCTCCAAATTGAATACAGTAAATCATCATCACTTTGTTACAAAATGTTTGTTCAAGCAACGCATGTTGATCAAGCTCTAAAAATGACAAATAATATAAATATATAGGTTCAATCAATTGAAAAATCTTAACAAAGATTACTGTAGAAAACACGCTTTACACCACCGAAGTCCCCTTGCAGGTAAATAAACTTACAAGAAAAACTACTTTACACCGGGTTTACTGTAGAAATCTCGAAAAATATGCTAAAAACCTGCTCATCTAAAAATCAAAAAATTAAACTTTAAAAAAATAATGCTGAAAAATATGCAAATATTTGAATAATTTGAAATGTTGAAATTTTAATATTCCAATTTTTTTTAATTTTTAAAATTTTTGTAAATTTACAACGGTTAAAAATTTTGAAAATTCGAAAAACTTTGAAATATTCGAATTTTGATTTAGAGCCGAAAAAAGCGAAAAATTATTTTTTCTTGTTTTTTGTTTTCTATGTTTTTTTTTTGTTTTTTTTTTTAACGTTTTTGTTGGTTTTTGCTTTTCTCTGGTTTTAATTTGTTTTTGCTCTTCGTGCTTTTTTAAAACTTTTGTTTTTTTAACTTTTCTATTTTTTGTTTCCTGCCTTTCTTTGTTTTTTCGAAAAATTTTTTTTGGTTTTTGCTGTTCTCTGGTAATTTTTTTTGTTAATTATTTCAAATTTTGTTGTTTTTTCTGTTTTTTTTCCCCAAATCTTTGTGTTTTTTTTTAAATTCACCTGTTATTCTCAAATTTTTCTCTTTTTCCTCAGATTTTTCTTGTTTTTGGGTTTTTCAAATTTTTCTCTCTTTGCCTTTTTTTCAATTTTTTTTGTCATTGTTTTTTTTTTTGTTTTTTGTTTTTTTTTTCACATTTTTGATTTTCGAAAATGTTGTTTTTCTAAATTCTTGTTTTTTTTCAAAGTTTTGCTTTTTCAAGTTTGTCTGTTTGTTGTATTTTTCAATTTTTTTTTGTTTCTGTATATTTTCGCTCTTTTTGGTTTTCATTTCATATTTTTGTTTTTTTTCAAATTTTCCCGTTTTTTCAAATTTTTCTCTTTTTTTTAATTTTGCTTTTTTGTTATTTTCAATTTTGCTTTTTTCGGCTATTGTTTTGTAATTTTTTTTTTATTTTTTGGGTTTTTCAAACTTTTTTGGTTTTGACTTTTTCAAATTTTTCTGTTTGTTGTATTTTTCAAATTTTTTTAATTTTTTGTTTTTGCTCTTTTTGCCCTTTTTGGTTTTCATTTCAAATTTTTGTTTTTTTTAATTTTTCTATGTTTTGCTGTTTTCAAATTTTTCTGTTTCCCATTTTTCGCTTTTGTTTGTTTTATTAATTTTTCCTTTTTTGGTTTTTGGTTTTTGGTTTTTTTTTGTTTTCGCGTTTTTGTTTTTTCAACTTTGTGTTTCTTTCAGATTTTTATTTTTTCGAATTTTTGTTTTTCTCAAATTTTCATGTTTTTCAAATTTTTTTTCAAATTTTTTTTTCAAATTTTTTTTTCAAAATTTTTTTTCAAAATTTTTTCTTCTAACTTTTGTTTTTTTAAATTTTTGTTTTTTTCAAATTTTTGTTCTTTAGTGTTTTAATTTTTTTGGCTTAGTTTCTTATTTTTCCGAAACTTTTTAAAGTTTTTTTTCAAATTTTTGCGCTTTTATTTTTTTATTTTTTTTTGGTTTAGTTTTTTTTCGAAACTTTTTAAAGCTTTTTGTTTTTTCAAATTTTTGTTCTCAAATTTTAGGAGCAAAAAATATAAATTTTAATTGTAAAAATGGGTCAAATTTTTAGAATTTTCCAATCAAATTAAAAAAATTGTATTTTTACGAATATATTTTCTCAGTCACGTGATCGTAGAACGTGGAAATATTGATTTTTTTCATCACGTGATCATTTTGATCACGTGACTCGCGGAAAATCGGGTTTTCCAGGATGTTAGTCACGTGACTCGAACATCAATCTCGAATGAATCGATTTTTTGATCACGTGATCAAAAAAGGAATCGAATCTTGATAATGGGATCAGATTTTCGATCACGTGACCTGAAAAAATTTGTTCAATATCGATTTTCCTACGGAAGATTCGTCACGTGATCGAAATATCGATTCGAATGAGTAGATTTTTTGATCACGTGACCAAAAAGAATTGATTATTAATAGAAAGATGATATTTTTGATCAGGTGATCTACTAAAATTCAATTCATTCCAATTTTTTGATATCACATGATGTACAAAAATTTTTCCAATATCGATTTTTCACCTAAAAATCTATTACGTGACTCGAATATCGATTTTCTGATCACGTGACTGATACCCGGGGAGGGGAGGTCGATATAAATCATACGTAAAATTGAAAAATCGATATTTGAGTCACGTGATCAAAAATTGTATCTTCTATTTAATGTGGATCACATGATAAAAAAATCGATATTTCCATCAAAATTCAATTTTAATCACGTCACGTGATCAGAAAATGAAAAAAACGATATTTGCTAAATTTGTGATATACTGATCATTCTTTTGTGATATTGAATGATCAAAATTGAGGAAAAAAACTAAATTTCCTAATCCATTTCAAATCACATGATCAAAAATTTGGAAAATCGATAAGCTGGAGGTCACGTGACTGGACAATTGTAAAAATCGATATTGATCACTTTTTTGAAGTCACGTGATTAAAAAACCCGCACATTTTGTCGGTCACGTGATCGAAAAGTCCAAAAAATCGATGATGGATATCTGAGTCACGTGATTATTATATCCCAGGGAAAAAATACTATATAGATTATCTTCCAAAGTCACGTGATTAAAAAATCAGACATGTCCTCAGTCATGTGATCAAAAATTCAAAAAAATCAATAATCGATAATCGAGTCACGTGATTATCAAATGCCGAAGAGAAAAACTATATAGATCATTTTCGGAAGTCACGTGATCAAAAAGTCGATCTTTCTATCAATATTTTCGGTATACTTTGGTCACGTGATTGAAAAAGCCGAAAAATCGATAACTGCTATTCGAATCACGTGATCACTATGTAGAAAAAAATTGATATTGATTTTTGTTCAAATCAGTTGATCAAAATGTGGAAAAAATCCGATTGATCGTGTGATGAAGGAGTTGAAAAATCGATAACGAAAAATCGACAATATAGAAAAATCGATAATATCCGAGTCACGTGATGAAAAAAAATTTTCCAAAATACAAAGAATCGCAGCAGAGAACACACAACAGCAAAAATAGAAAAAATAAGAAATGAAAATACAAAAGAGGAACAAAAAAAGTACAAAGAGGAAACAGAAAAGCAAAATACAGGAATGAAAGGTGAAATCAGAATATATACACAAATTGGAAAATTGAAAACATGAAAACTAAACATAGAACAGGAAAAAGAGAAAAAAAGAGAGAAAGTGGAAAAACAAGGAGAGAAGAAAAAAAGAAAAAGCTATGAAAAAAAGAATAACTAAAAAAGAGAAAAAATAAATAAAAAAAGAAGGAAAAACGAAAAAGAACAAAAAAAACAAAAATAAAACACATGAAAAAGAAAAAAACAAAAAAAAACATAAAAACAAAAATGAAAAAAGAAACAAAAAACTGAAAAAAACAAGAATGAAAAAAGAAACAGAAAACTGAAGATAGAAAAAAAATAAAAGAGAATAAAAGATGATGGAAAAAAATAAAAAAAGAATGAAATAAGAATAAAAAAAATAAAGAAAGAAAGATAAAAATATAATAATACAAATATAATATAGTATAACTTTCCTCATTAATTTCTGAAATGTTTACAACTCTTGACCTTCTTTCAATGACCACAAATTTTCAATAAATTTACAATTTTTGACATTTTTTCTGACAACTTTATGATATTTTTGCATTTTCCTAAAAAACATTTTCAGCAGTTTTCGAGGATTTTACAACTTTTTGGACAATTTTTTAACAACTTTACAATAATTTGACAGCTTTACAATTTTTTGCAACTTTTGTGACAAGCATTGACAATTTTCAACAATTTGTTGGCAATTTTCAACAACTTTACAATCTTTAGCAATTTTTCTGAATGGTTTACAATGTTCAGCAAGTTTTAAAAACTTTTAAACAACCTTTACAAGTTTTGACAACTTTTTACAACTTTTCGAACAATTTTTGATAATTTTAATATGTTTACAATCTTACCTAAATTAAATTTACACCTGAGATCCAAAATTTTCAAGACAAAATCTGACTTAGGCTTAAGTTTAGAAAATCTGAAAAACCGAAATCTGCTGTAAAAATGTTTTGAACTCCGTGTCCACGATCCCCGTTCACCTTTTGGATACGATCCGATTTGCCTCCTCAGCATGCCTCCTACCATTTGGAGACATGTCCAAATTAGCCGGAAAAAACTCAGGTTGATGGATTCAAAGTCCATGATAATGTCAGCTCTGCACAAACATCTTTGCTCTTGGCCAGATTATGGTGTAAACTAAATTATGTGTAAACTGAATAGCATTACAAAGTCGTTCAACTTTATAGTTTTAATGTAGCACTTTTTCACAAAAACTTTTGTTCACTGCATTATAAAAAATAATCCTCTAACATAGCTAAATTTTCAACTTATTTTTTCAAAAAGAAAATTTTTTTCCAAATTTGAAAATTTCAAAAAGTTTAAAAAATTTTAAAATATAATTCAAAAGTTGGAAAAATTCTGTATTTTTCTTGGTTGATCCCGTGTGGTCTGCTTATGAGACTTTTTATTTTTTACTTTTTCAAAAAATTTTTCTTGAATTTTGGAATTTTGAAAAATTTTTTTAATGAACGTTTTTCAGATTTTAGTCTACTTCATTGCCATTGTGGCTGAATCATGCCTTTAGAGTGCGACTCACCACCATTGACCGGCCATGGCAAGGCTAATTTTTGGCCCCTAAATTTACGTAAGGGGGGTCTAGAGTGAACCAATTTTGAGAAAAAGTAACTTTTTAAAGATTTTTTGATATTTTCAAAATTCCAAAATTTTATACAAATTTTTTATTCAAGAGACGATTTTCATTGCTTTCCTATGCTCGAGCATTGCTGCAGCGGAAAACTTGAAAAGAGTGGAAAGTTGTTGGAAATTTTGTTAAAAGATGTAAAGTCATCAAAATTGTCAAAAAATGTAAAGTTGTGAAAAATTATCAAAAAGTGTAAACATATTGAAAACTGTCAAAAAATTGTTGAAAAGGGGTAACATTGTCCAGAATAGCCAAAAAGTCATAGAAAAAGTGCTAAAACTTGTCAAAAGATTGTCAAAAAAGGTAAAGTTATTGAGAACTGTCAAAAAAATTGTGTAAAGTTGTCAAAAAGTCGTTGTAAACTGTTGAAAATTGTAGAGACATCCTAAAAAATGTAAACTTGTTGAAAGGCTCTCAAAAAAGTGTAAAGATGTCGAAATTGTCAAAAAATTCTAGCGTAATTGAAAAGTGTAAACTTATCCAGAATAGCCCAAAACTCAATGTACAGTTGTTCAAAATTGTCAAAAAATATAAAGTTGTTGAGAAATGTCAAAAAATTGTGTAAAACTGTCAAAAAGTGATTGTAAACTTGCTGAAAATTGTCGAAATTATTCAAAAATTGTAAAGTTGTTAAAAAACTATTTGAAAAAGTGTAAAGTTATCCAGAAAAGCCAAAAAGTCATTTTAAAATTGCTCGAAATTGTAAAAAAGTGAAAAGTTGTTGTGAAGTGTTGATTAAATGGTCGAAAATTGTGAAAAAGTCGTTGAGAAGTTGCCAAAAATTGTCGAGACTAGTTGAAAAATATAAACCATTAAAAATTCATTGAGAAAGTGTAAAGTTGCCAGAATTCTCAAAAAAGTGTAAAGCCATCAAGGAAGTGTAAACTTATCTAAAATAGACGAAAAACATTGTGAAATTGCTTAGAATAGTAAAAACATAATGTAAAGCTGTTGAGAAGTGTCAAAAAATGTTTAAAATTGTCAAAAAGTCATTGTAAAACTGCTGAAAATGGTCGAGATATCTCAAAAAATGTAAACTTGTTAAAAAGCTCTCAAAAAAGTGTAAAGATGCCAAAATTGTGAGAAAGTGTAACAAGTTGCTAAAAATTATCAAAAAAGTGTAAAGTTGTTGGGAAGCGCCAAGATTATTGTCCAAAATTGTAAAAAAGTCGTTGAGAAATAACTGAAAATTGTTGGGACTAGTCAAAAAAATGTAAAACTGTTGAAAAGCCATTAAAAATGTGTAAAGTTGCTAAAATTGAGAAAAAAGCGTAAAGCCATCGAAAAAGTGTAAAGTTATCCCAAAAATAAAAATAAAATCATTTTAAAATTGCTCAAAATTGTCAACATATTGTCAAAAAAAAGTGTAAAGTTGTTGAGAAGTGACGAGAAAAATTTCCAAAATTGTCAAAAAGTTTTCGCAAATTTCCTGAATTAAAAACCATTGAAAAAGTGTAAATTTATCCAAAGTAGCCGAAAAATCATTATGAAATTGCTTAGATACTAATAAAATTGTCAAAAAATGTAAAGTTATTGAGAAGTTGAAAAAAATTGTTTAAAATTGTCGAAAAGTCATTGTAAAATTGCTAAAAATTCTTCTAAAAAAGTTTCAACTTCTCAAAATCTCAGAAGCGTAAACTTGTTAAAGAGCTCTTTAAAGAGTGTAAAGAAGCCAGAATGTGTTGCAACAGTGTAACATAATTGAAAAGTGTAAAGTTATTCAAAATATCCAAAAAGTCAATGTAAAGTTGCTAAAAATTGACAAAAAAGTGTAAAGTAGTTGAAAAGTGTCATGATAATCGTCCAAAATTGTCACAAAGTCGTTGAGAAGTTGTTGAAAATAGCTAAATTTTCTACTATTTGGAGAAAAGCATGCTGTTCAAATATCTTATTTCAATACACCTGTTGTCTACAGTTAGGTATACAAGGCATACAAAAGTGAAAGATTTAGAATAACGATGACATTATTTGGGTTTATATTTCTAGGTATTGTATTTTTCAATAATTTTTGCATAGCAAACTGTCAGGCTATATTGTGAGTACAATTTGCATAATTTTTATTCATTTAATACATGTTATTTCCTTATTAGTCTCATCAAAGATGCAATTTTCGTTGGAAATGATTTAGAATGTGGTAAAGCAAATTTATTGAACTGTTTACTAGCCTGCCAAATCAAGACCATGTAAGAAAATTTTTTTGATTATTTTGATCAAATAAAGACAACGGGGAGAAGGAAAATTTTTTAAATTTTCCCACAAATACACATTTTTTAATTTTTTAATTTTTTTTTTCAAATTTAGAACATGTAAAAAAATGAACTTTTTTCAAATTTTCCATAATGTACACATTTTTTTGCAGAAAATTTCAAATTTTTAATTTTTTCGTATTTTTAGTAGATTGAAAAAATTTTCCACCCTTTTCAAGAAATACACATTTTTTTGCAGAAAATTATCGTCTTTTGTTCGCAGGTGCACACATTTTACATGGAATATGTCTGATGAACTTTGCTGTCACAAGAACGTTGCACCTTTGGAACGCATACCTGAATCGAGAGTTGCGATGGAAAAATTCTATTCTGGATTTTTCGCTGACAAGATGCATCAAAAATGGAGGTGAAAAAAAACTTTGTGCATAAATTTGTCTATTTGTATAAAGTACCTTATTACATGTTTGACAGGGTAGATGATTTATCGGAATATGATGCGCCATATATAGTGTAAGGAAATTTTTCTTTTTTGTAAAATATTGTATAAAGTCCAAGAAGAGTAAGTGTACCCAATAGCAAAGTTACAGCAATGGGATGTCAATATGATAACTTATGATTGAGTTAACACAAAAGCGGCTATGCTATTAATCTCCCATGAGAACCATTTGAACAAAGCATTTTTAATGCTCTTTACTCAAAAATTTAAAATACGTAATATATAATTTGAGATATAAGGTATAGCATATAACATATAATATATAACATATAACATATAACATATAACATATAACATATAACATATAACATATAACATATAACATATAACATATAACATATAACATATAACATATAACATATAGCATATAACATATAACATATAACATATTACATATAACATATAACATATAACATATAACATATAACATATAACATATAACATATAACATATAACATATAACATATAACATATAACATATAACATATAACATATAACATATAACAACATATAACATATAACATATAACATATAACATATAACATATAACATATAACATATAACATATAACATATAACATATAACATATAACGTATAACATATAACATATAACATATAACATATGACATCCTAGTCTGGTCATATATAACAGTCCTTACACACTGGGTGAGCTTGACAGAAATGAAGCCGTGATATTAGGTTATTAGGTTTAGAGTTGTAAATTTTTCTATATGATTTTCTCGTATCTCAAATGAAATACTAAATTATTAAACATCATCAATTGTTGATACAGATATTTTGTTAATTCTTTTCAGATTTTGGATTCAGACTACATTCAATGGCTACGAAATATCACCCGTAATCAATAATATCTCTTTCTCGAATTGCCTGGAACTTTGTTACAATGGAGAAATGTAAATTTTTTATCTAATTGATAATTGGTAAAAAAATTCTTTTTCCATGCAGGTGCACACATTTGACATACAAAAATGAAAAATGTAGCATGAAAAATGCTCCCACCCTAGAAACTATACGAAAGTCGTCCGTGTTCAATGGACCATCAGTATCAGTATCTTTGCCATGGAAGTTTAAGTAATTTGTCCTTCGAGTCTTTTTCCATAGAGTTGAACTCTCTCATTTTTGTAGGTCGCTTGGAAAGGATCCTTGAACTGATACAAAATAGAATTCTTGATTGTTAAGCTTATTTAGCCTCATGAAATAGATTATGTACGTAAGCGCTATATACCAATTTGACAAAATCACATGATGGAAATTTCTTGGATATTGTTTAGTGTATTTCCGCTGATTTGTAGAATGAAAAAGGCGCGCAGGTACAAAGAGGAGCGAGCAATGCGGACCATCGAGAGACTTCTTACTGTAGCGCAAATCAGCATATGTGCATTGGGTGCTCTTTTTCTTTATTAGTGTTGTTATATTGTTGCATATTAACCCACCTCCCTGTGCACCCAGCATTTTTTTGTATTCTTCCCTGCACTAGGGAGTTTATTATTTCTCGCCCACCCCAATTTTGTATGAGTAAATATATTTTTGTGTCAAATAAAATCAGACAAAACTTTCCTTTACTATTCATATCTAATTGAAAGACAGATTAAGGAACTCAGTTTTCTTAGTCTGTGGGTTAATTATTGTCAGGTTTAAGTACTCTAATTAAGTAATTAATCAGGTAAGTGTGGGTGTTGGAAATACGTGCATTAAGGACGAATTCTGGAATCCCACTTCTGCCTCCTCTCTCAAAACCCCGACCACCTAAAAATCCAATAATATCTAACATGATAATTTGAGAGATGTGATTTGACAAAAATTTTTCACTTTTGTTGCTGTTACGCAAGCAGTTCATAGTGGTTGGGAGCTAAATGGCAACCATCAGCAGCCACCATGGAAGCTCCCCAAGCTGCTGTGCAGCAGGGGCAGTTGTGCGGCCATCAACTCAACCAGCAGCAGTACAACAAACTATGGTAGCTCAATTGTGAACATCAGCTGAAACAGAACTGGTAACCATTATGCAATGCATGCCTCTGGCTCCAGCTGTGTTACCAAAGCAGCTGTTGCCAAAGATACGTGCTTCAGACTCCAAATCTAGCTCTGAGGAGGAAGAAGGAGAAATACTTGAGTCTGCTGGAAGACAAAACTTCCACTGAGGCTAACTGAGAGCAGGAAGAGATAGAGGAAGCTAAGTTTCAAAGATGATACAGCTGCCAAAACGTTGGGAATAGATGTAAGACTCGACAAGATGCAGTAAACTTTAGAAGATATTGCTGTTCAACTGTTGTATTTGCAAGCAGGTCCGGGCTTTGAGTCTCAGGCAGGATTGGGATCCCAGGATTCGTCCTCAATGTACGTGTTTCCCACGCCCACACTTACCCGATTAACTTAATTAATTGTACTTAAACCCAACACTAATTATCCCACCAATTAAGGAGAAGATATTTCCTTAATTGTCTCCCTAATTAAGTATAAACCGGAAAGAGGGGACTTTTCCACTTTTATCTTACTAAATCGAAAAACAGTTATTTACAAACAATACGGGGCGAGAATACAGACGAATCACTCCCACGCACTGGGAAGAAAAACAAATAATGAATTGTGTGTGGGGAGATGGTGAGTAGAAATAAAGTGGCCAGCGGGGCACATGTAATATAAGAAAAAACATATATGAATAATACACAATGAGAGAGCCAGTGCATGCATACGGACGTGTGCTACAGTAAGACGACTGTTGATGGTCCGTGTTGCTCGTTCCACTTGCTACCTGCAGGCCTCATGCACAGTTTGACAAAATGACTAAAATCGGCAGAAACACACTACAACAAAACAAAAGGATCCAAAATTAGATGACCTTCAAGCAAAGCATGACACCCTTCAGGCCAAGATTCAGGAGCAAAAGCGCATATGCAGTAAGAATTCTTGGGCCAGTAGGTGATCCAGAAGCATCTACGAGACTACATGACTTATGATCATGGATCTGACGCAGCTGCTGCAGCTACAGATCTGATGAGTAGGGGCAGACTTCACGAGCAAGGAATCCCTGGAGTATACTCTCCTGAAAGAGTACAACTGATGTTGGTCAGGAGTTTGTCCGAATATCCGACAATTAGCCAAAAATAAAGTCAAGCACCAAGTTTGCCTTAGCAAAGGGTGACAATGTAGACTAGTGGCTCAACAACAAGCCAAAGGAAGGTCAGCAAATGCTTCAAAGAACAAAGGTTACGATATGGCTGAACAAAGTACAACTCCAATCTCACCTTCAAAAACAGCAGCCGCCAGCAGAACAATCATCATCTTCGACCAGAGGTCATATACAAAGCCCACTAGTTCTTCCTACAAAAGTCAATCTTCAAAATCTCAAACTTTGAAATCAATCTTAATCTCTAAACTAAACTTTTCAACTTGAAAATTAACAATATAGCAGCTCACAGACTAGCAGATCATCATGGAGACAACAGGGAAGAGATGCTGTCTTGGCCAACCCTGCTCCATACTGAGGTAGACCAGAGTATGGTAGGCTTAGGATTAGGCTTAGCCTTAGGCTTAGGCTTAGGTTTAGGCTTGGGCTTAGGCTTAGGCTTAGGCTAAGGCTTAGGCTTAGGCTTAGGCTTAGGCTTAGGCTTAGGCTTAGGCTTAGGCTTAGGCTTAGGCTTAGGCTTAGGGTTAGGCTTAGGCTTAGGCTTGGGCTTAGACTTAGGCTTGGGCTTAGACTTTGGCTTGGGCTTAGGCTTAGGCTTAGGCTTAGGCTTAGGCTTAGGCTTAGGCTTAGGCTTAGGCTTAGGCTTAGGCTTAGGCTTAGGCTTAGGCTTAGGCTTAGGCTTAGGCTTAGCTTAGGCTTAGGCTTAGGCTTAGGCTTAGGCTTAGGCTTAGGCTTAGGCTTAGACTCAGGCTTAGGCTTAGGCTTAGACTCAGGCTTAGGCTTAGACTCAGGCTTAGGCTTAGGCTTAGGCTTAGGTTTAGGCTTAGGCTTAGGCTTAGGCTTAGGCTTAGGCTTAGGCTTGGGCTTAGGCTTAGGCTTAGGCTCAGACTTAGGCTTGGGCTTAGGCTTTGGCTTAGGCTTAGGCTTAGACTTAGGCTTGGGCTTAGGCTTAGGCTTAGGCTTAGGCTTAGGCTTAGGCTTAGGCTCAGACTTAGGCTTGGGCTTAGGCTTTGGCTTAGGCTTAGGCTTAGACTTAGGCTTGGCCTTAGGCTTAGGCTTAGGCTTAGGCTTAGGCTTAGGCTTGGACTTAGGCTTAGGCTTAGGCTTAGATTCAGGCTTAGGCTTAGGCTTAGGCTTAGGCTTAGGCTTAGGCTTAGGCTTAGGCTTAGGCTTAGGCTTAGGGTTAGGCTTAGGCTTAGGCTTGGGCTTAGACTTAGGCTTGGGCTTAGACTTTGGCTTGGGCTTAGGCTTAGGCTTAGGCTTAGGCTTAGGCTTAGGCTTAGGCTTAGGCTTAGGCTTAGGCTTAGGCTTAGGCTTAGGCTTAGGCTTAGGCTTAGGCTTAGGCTTAGGCTTAGGCTTAGGCTTAGGCTTAGGCTTAGGCTTAGGCTTAGACTCAGGCTTAGGCTTAGGCTTAGACTCAGGCTTAGGCTTAGACTCAGGCTTAGGCTTAGGCTTAGGCTTAGGTTTAGGCTTAGGCTTAGGCTTAGGCTTAGGCTTAGGCTTAGGCTTGGGCTTAGGCTTAGGCTTAGGCTCAGACTTAGGCTTGGGCTTAGGCTTTGGCTTAGGCTTAGGCTTAGACTTAGGCTTGGGCTTAGGCTTAGGCTTAGGCTTAGGCTTAGGCTTAGGCTTAGGCTCAGACTTAGGCTTGGGCTTAGGCTTTGGCTTAGGCTTAGGCTTAGACTTAGGCTTGGCCTTAGGCTTAGGCTTAGGCTTAGGCTTAGGCTTAGGCTTGGACTTAGGCTTAGGCTTAGGCTTAGATTCAGGCTTAGGCTTAGGCTTAGGCTTAGGCTTAGGCTTAGGCTTAGGCTTAGGCTTAGGCTTAGGCTTAGGCTTAGGCATAGCCGAGGTCAACATGGACGTCACTTGCCAGCCATTGCGGTACAGCTCTTGCTATTTTTTGTGTCCTGTGTTTTGTAAAGTACGGGACTAGCGGAACTGGCAGACTAGCTTCCTGGGAGCTTGCTACATTAGCGCAGGAAATTTTGAGGATGCGGAGGCGACCCAGCTGAGAAATTGACTACCTCCTATTGATCAGCTTTGATGCACAAGGGATGTTAGGCAACCGGTTGCTGCCTAAGACTTGTGATGGATTGCAAAGTAGGCCATACATCTAACTGGCGGCTTTAGCATGCAAAACAATTTTTTCGCAGTTTTAAACTTTTTAAAGCTAAATCCTACAGTATTACTTTCCTTGAAATTGCCCAACATGGAAATTTATATCCCAAAAATTTATATGGCTGGTAAAATGAATATATGTAAGCCTAATAATCACCAAAAATCATTCGATGAATGTTCAATCTTGAAAAAATGCAAATTATTTCTTGCAAGCTGTTTCACATTCGGCTTTTGTGTTGAATCGATTGCCATTGCCGCCGCAACCCCCATAAACAAACGGCAAGCATTGACGTTCACTGGAATTGTAGTAGAATCTGTTGTGTCTTGCCTTACAATGACCGGTCAATGGAGGCAAGTTGCACGCTGCTGCTGGTGTCGATCCGCCGGCACTGATAGCACCAAAGTGCGCTAACATCTGGAAAAATATTAAATTTGAAAATTTGAAAATTTGAAAAATTTGAAAAATTTGAAAAATTTGAAAAATTTGAAAAATTTGAAAAATTTGAAAAATTTGAAAAATTTCAAAAATTTGAAAAATTTCAAAAATTTGAAAAATTTCAAAAATTTGAAAAATTTCAAAAATTAAGAAAAATTTAAAAATTGAGAAAAATTTAAAAAATTTAAAAAATGAAGAAAAATTTAAAAATTTGAAAAATTTAAAAAATTAAGAAAAATTAAAAATAAATTGTAAAATAAAAAATTTAGAAAATTTATAATCATAGCATTCTTACCAGCAGTCCACATAGGAATAATGAAGCACCAAATTTGTTCATTGTGGTTCCTGAAAACTTGTTGTATGTGGCAAGTAAGGCGTATTTAAATATATGATGATAAATTTTTATCTTGTTTTTCACTGTACTAAGCAAAAAACAAAAGGAAGGGTAAATATTTTTCAAAAAAAGCCTATGCAAGCAAAATATGCAATTTTGTGAACTTTTCAACTATTTTTTTCAATTTTTAAATTTTTTCAGTTTTTACATTTTAGAAAATTTTTAAATTTTTGAAAATTTTTAATTTTTGAAAATTTTAAATTTTTGAAAATTTTTAAATTTTTGAAAATTACTAAATTTTTGAAAATTATTAAATTTTTTCAAATCATAAAACTTTTTTAAATTATAAAATTTTGTTAAATTATGAAATTTTTTAAAATTTTTAAATTTGAAAAAATAATATTTTTCAAAATATTTGAATTGAAAATTTTTGAATTGAAAATTTGTAATTTTATGAAGTACACTGTGAAGAAAAATTTAAAAAAAACAGTACTAAAACAATAAAATCTTTGGTATTGTAATGCAAAATAGTTTACACTTACTGTAGTTTACACCTCAATCTTGTGCAGAGGATGGACGTTTCTATCCTTTTATCACTATTCTGGACTTTGAATCCATGAACCTGAGTTTTTCAATGCGGCCTCTGGATAATTATATGGTAATTTTTACACATTTTTTTAATTTTGAAATTTTATGAAATTTTAATTTGAAATTTTATGAAATTTCAATTCCAAATTTTATAAAATTTCAATTTCAAAATTTTACATGTTTGCAAAAAATTCACAAATTTTTTCTAGATATTTACAGTTTCACACATTTGTTTCAAAATTCCATTAATTTTTCAAGTTTTCTAGAATTTTTTCAATTCTACAGTTTCATTTTTCTATACACTTTTTAATTTTTTTTGCATTTTTAAATTCCAAAATTTTACATATTTTCAATCAATTATCCATTTTTGTCCAAAATTTAACAATTTACATTTTTTTTGCAAAATCTCATTGATTTTTCGTAAATTTCAAATTTTATTGTTTTTGCAGTTTAACATATTTTATAATCTTTGAAAAAAAATTCTAAAATCTCATGAATTTTGCAGCATTCCATCTATTTTTCTTCAGAATTTTACAATTTTGCACGCATATTTTTCAGATTTTCATTCGTTTTTCTGAAATCATACACTTTTATGGTTTAGTATATTTTTTAAAATTTTGCAGTTTTACGCATTTTTTTAATTTTATAGTTTTTTACAGTTGAAATTCTAGAATTTTACACATTTTACGCAATTCAATTTCTTACAAATTTGTTTGCAACTTCAAATACATTCAGCGGAACCTTATTTAATGCAAATTTTTTTTTCAATTAGACAATATTTTTTATTTATGTTTATGTTTTCATGTTTTTGTTTTTATGTTTTTATGTTTTTATGTTTTTTACGTTTAATATTTTTAAATTTTTATGTTTTACGTTTTATGTTTTTATGTTTTATGTTTTTATGTTTTGTGTTTTATGTTTTATGTTTTATGTTTTATGTTTTATGGTTTTATGTTTTATGTTTTTATGTTTTGTGTTTTATGTTTTATGGTTTTATGTTTTATACTTTTATGTTTTTATGTTTTGTGTTTTATGTTTTATGTGTCATGTTTTTATGTTTTATGTTTGTATGTTTTGTGTTTGTATGTTTAATGTTTCTATGTTTTTAAGTTTTATGTTTTTATGTTTTGTGTTTTATGTTTTATGGTTTTATGTTTTATGTTTTTATGTTTTATGTTTTATATTATATATTTTTATGTTTTATGTTTTTATGTTTTGTGTTTTGTGTTTTATGTTTTATGTTTTATGTTTTTATGTTTTATGTTTGTATGTTTTATGCTTGTATGTTTAATGTTTCTATGTTTTTAAGTTTTATGTTTTTATGTTTTGTGTTTTATGTTTTATGGTTTTATGTTTTATGTTTTTATGTTTTATGTTTTATATTATATATTTTTATGTTTTATGTTTTTATGTTTTGTGTTTTGTGTTTTATGTTTTATGTTTTATGTTTTTATGTTTTATGTTTGTATGTTTTGTGTTTGTATGTTTAATGTTTTTATGTTTTGTGTTTTATGTTTTATGGTTTTATGTTTTATGTTTTTATGTTTTATGTTTTATATTATATATTTTTATGTTTTATGTTTTTATGTTTTATGTTTTGTGTTTTATGTTTTATGTGTCATGTTTTTATGTTTTATGTTTGTATGTTTTGTGTTTGTATGTTTAATGTTTCTATGCTTTTAAGTTTTATGTTTTTATGTTTTGTGTTTTATGTTTTATGGTTTTATGTTTTATGTTTTTATGTTTTATGTTTTATATTATATATTTTTATGTTTTATGTTTTTATGTTTTGTGTTTTGTGTTTTATGTTTTATGTTTTATGTTTTTATGTTTTATGTTTGTATGTTTTATGCTTGTATGTTTAATGTTTCTATGTTTTTAAGTTTCATGTTTTTATGTTTTTATGTTTTGTTTTTATGTTTTATGTTTGTATGTTTTATGTTTTATGTTTGTATGTTTTATGTTTTCATGTTTTATGTTTTTATGTTTTATGTTTTTATGTTTTCTGTTTTTATGTTTTATGTTTTATATTTTTATGTTTTATGTTTTTATGTTCTTATGTTTTATGTTTGTATGTTTTATGTTTTATGTTTTTTATGTTTTATGTTTTTATGTTTTATGATTTAATGTTTTCTGTTTTATGTTTTTATATTTTATGTTTTTATGTTTTATGATTTAATGTTTAATGTTTTATGTTTTATGTTTAGATGTTTTATGTTTTATGTTTTTATGCTTTATGTTTTTATGCTTTATGTTTTTATGTTTTATGATTTAATTGTTTTTGTTTTATGTTTTATGCTTCTATGTTTTATGCTTCTATGTTTTATGTTTCTATGTTTTTGTTTTTGTGTTTTATGTTTTTATGTTTTATGTTTTTATTTATGTTTATGTTTATTCAGGTTTTTATTAATTACAACAAACTTGTAATTGTAATTTCCAGAATTTTATAAGAATTTTAAAATTAGAATTTTTAATTCATGAAAAACATGACCAATACATACACGCAGGCTGCTGAAGAATTTAAAATAGTTATTTCACACACGTGTATACCCATGAGCAGCATTTGTTGGGGCCAAGTACACTAGACCTTTGAAACCCCGACTGCCCGGATTGCGTATTCGAGATAAGACCAAAAGTTTATCCGCCTGCGTTGTTATGGTCAACTTTGCCGGGAATTCATCGCAACAGAATCTACGCAATATTATTTAATAAACAAAATTTCAGGATAGACTTTTAAACAATACCTGTAACCATCTATGGATAAATCCTCGGCGGCCTTGACTTCCACATAATCCCTGCAGACTCGTTCTTTTGTACAATTGTAGCCAAAATCTTCACCGACAAATTGGAAAGTTATTCTACGTTTTTTGAATTTTTTATCAACCTATATATGGAAAAAATATCATTCTTAAAAAAAAATCACAGTTTTAATAATAAATTAAATTCAATATTTAATAATTTAATTTATATAAATATTTGAATTGATATTAATATTTAAAGTAATATTAATATTCGAATTAATATTAATGCACAAATAATTATTTATATTCAAATTTATACTAATATATGAATTAATATTCATGTTTAGATTAATAATAATATCTGAATTGATATTAATTTTTAAATCAATACTAATATTCAAATTAATATTAATATTCAAATTTGTATCAATGTTTACTTGATATCAATTTTTGAATTAAAAATAATATTTGAATAATAAATTATGTTTGAATTAATGCCAATTTTTAAGCTAATATTATTTAAATCATTAATGATATTCAAATTAATTTTTGTGTTCCAATTAATATTGATATTCGAATTGATATTAATATCAATTTTAATATTAACATTGATATTCATATTAATATCAATTTTAATATTAACATTGATATTCATATTAATATCAATATATATTCATATTAATATCAAATTAATATTATTATTAATATTCGAATTATCATTAATATTCAAATTATCATTAATATTCAAATTATCATTAATATTCAAATTATCATTAATATTCAAATTATCATTAATATTCAAATTATCATTAATATTCAAATTATCATTAATATTCAAATTATCATTAATATTCAAATTATCATTAATATTCAAATTATCATTAATATTCAAATTATCATTAATATTCAAATTATCATTAATATTCAAATTATCATTAATATTCAAATTATCATTAATATTCAAATTATCATTAATATTCAAATTATCATTAATATTCAAATTATCATTAATATTCAAATTATCATTAATATTCAAATTATCATTAATATTCAAATTATCATTTATTTTCGAATTATCATTAATATTCAAATTATCATTAATATTCAAATTATCATTAATATTCAAATTATCATTGATATTCAAATTATCATTAATATTCAAATTATCATTAATATTCAAATTATCATTAATATTCAAATTATCATTAATATTCAAATTATCATTAATATTCAAATTATCATTAATATTCAAATTATCATTAATATTCAAATTAATATTATTATTTATATTAATATCAATATTTAAACCACCGCTGGTATTCAAATCATGACTCATATTCATGTTAATATTGAAGATAAATTGAAATCAATTTATATATCATTATTGATATTTAGGTCAATATTAAAATTTAAATTAATATTGATATCTAAATAACATAATATTCTAATTGATATAAATTATTGAATTAATATGAATATTCAAATTAATATTGTTATTTAAATTGATATTACTGTTTAACTTGATGTTAATATTCAAATGAATACTAATATTTAAATAAATGTAATATTTGAATCAATTTAATATTTAAATAAATTTATTCTTTAAATTTATATCAATTTTGAAAATTATTATTAAAATGAAAAGTGATAATAACATTTGAATCGATAATGAAAGTTAAATCAATATTTATATTCAGAAGAAAAATGATATTTACCCAATAAATTAATATCAACATATAATAACAATATTCATATCAATATTAGATAATTAAATTGATATTAATGTTTGATTATTAAATGACGAGTTATACTTGATAATAAAAAATTAAGTATAATAAAAGTTGATAAAAAAATCATATTAATCGATGAAATTGGACTAATTCAATAATCAATTATATCATTGATGTAATTTAAATTAATCGATAAAAATATATTTGATGGAATTTAAATTAATTGATAAATATAATCTACTAAATACAATGTTTAATGACTGACTATATAATCAATACCTTGAATAAAATAGTAAATTATTCACAACAATGAACTAAATAAAACATAAATTAAATTAAGCAATAAATTGAATAAAATAATGGATTAAATCGAATAAGAAATTGAATAAACTAATGAATTAGAGAAAAGAATAAATCAAACAAAATCATAAATTAATAAATTGAATATATAAATCAAACAATAGATTAAATTAAATTGAATAATAAATTGAATTAAATAAAGAATTAAATTAAATAATGAATTGAATTAAATATTAAATTAATTTGAATAATAGATAGAATAAAATAATAAATTAAATTAACTAAAATATTAAATAAAACATAAATTAAATTCAGCAATAAATTGAATAAAATAATGGATTAAATCAAATAAGAAATTGAATAAACTAATGCATTAAAGAAAAGAATAAATCAAACAAAATCATAAATTAATAAGTTGAATATACAAATCAAATAATAAATCAAATTGAATCAAATGATAAATTTAATTAAATAATAAATTAAATTGAATAATAAATTAAATTAAATAATAAATAAAATTAAATAATAAATTAAATTAAATAATAAATTAAATTAAATAATAAATTAAATTAAATAATAAATTAAATTAAATAATAAATTAAATTAAATAACAAATTAAATTAAATAACAAATTAAATTAAATAATAAATTAAATAAAATAATAAATTTAAAAAGATTAAGAAATAAATTAAATTAAATGAAAAATTGAATTGAATAATAAATTAGATTAAATATAAGATTGTATTTAGTATAAAATTGTATTAAGTATAAAATTGAATTGAATAATAAATTAGATTAAATATAAAATTGCATTACGTATAGAATTAAATCAAATGGTTTACAAATGGTTAAATGGTTAAATGGTTAAAAAATAAATTGAATAAAAATTAAAAAATAAATTAATTAGATAATAAATTGAATAATAAATTAAATATTAAATTAAATAAATTAAATTTAATAAATTAAATAATAAATTAAATAATAAATTGAATAATAAATTAAATAAAATAATGATTTGAATTAAATAATAAATTAAATTGAATAATAAATTAAATTTAATGATAAATTAAATGAAATCATCAATTAAATTAAATAATAAATAAAATTGAATAATAAATAAAATTATATAATGAATTAAATTAAATAATAAATCAAATTAAACAATAAATCAAAATTGAATAATCAATTGAATTAAAGAAGTTGAATTGATTGATAAATTAAATTAGTATAAAGTTAAATTAAATAATAAATTAAATCTAAAAAGGAATTAAATGATAAATTAACAAACTTAATTACATTTGAATAATAAATTAAACATGAAAAATAAAAGTGGTATTAAATATTACAGCTTACTGTAAACAACCATGTGCAATCTCGTGGAAAAGTAGATGCGGCACTTGAATAATCAATAGTGCCAACTGAAATTTTTTCATTATCCTTTGTTATAATTTGCGTTTTACCAACGCAAGCTGTAGGAAAAAACGAAATTTTGCTAAATAATGTTTAACAAAAGACATAATTTTCCTCACCATTTGGGTCTGAATGTGGTGCCGGACCTTCGCAAACATTGCCTACGAACCCATCGGGACAAAAACATTTTGGACAATATTGTGGATTTCGCACTCCTCGATTGTAGCACGGTTGTTCTCTATCACATTCTATATTTTGATGTTAAGAAATTTTTCCATAAGCCAAGTATATATTGTATGTTTACCATGGCAGTACATAGCGTTTAATTCTCTTATTGCACGAAATGATAACAAATCTTTGGTTTGTAAATCCATATCCAAATTGCCCATGACATTGCAGTGGACCAACATTTGGTGATTTCTATATTTTAAATTAATATTAATATTTGAATTTATATCAATATTTAAAGCAAAAGTTTTAAATTCTGCAATTTTGAAAAAGGTCATAAGATTGAAAATATGTAATTTTTAAATTTTTTAGAACATTCAAACTTTTTTGAATTTTCAAATTTTTTCCAATTTTTCAAAATTGAAAAATGTATTTTTCAATTTATTGAAAATTTTAAAATAAATATTTTACGAAATGCAAAAACTGAGAAACTATTTTCAACAAATTTTGAATCAAAAATAGTGCATTAAAACTACAAAATCTACAACTTTGTAATGCTAAATGGTTTACACTTAACTTAGTTTACACATTAACCTGATGGAGAAGAAGAACATTTCTATCAATTTAACATTATAGTGGACTTTGAATCCATCAACCTGAGTTTTTCGATGCCGTCTTTGGATAACTATGGTAATTTCGAAAAATTTTCCCATTTTTTATTTTAATAAAATTTCAAATTTTTAAGTTTAACATCTTTGCAAAAATTTTATTTATTTGCCTTGGAATTTTAGGTTTTAGAAATTTTTCCAGAATTTGATCCATTTTGCTAGGATTTCAGAAATTTACAGTTTCATTGCTTAATAAGTTTTTTGGTTTTCAAAGCTTTTACCATTTCAAATTCTAGAATTTGATGTATTTTATATCATTTATCCATTTTTGTCTAAAATTTTAAAATTTTGCATTTTTTCACAATCTCATTAATTTCTTTAGAATTTTACAGTATACAACTTTTGCAGTTTAAGAAACTTCTTAAATTTTATTGTTTTTCTGGATTAAATTCTAGAATTTTATGAATTTTTCAGCATTTTATCAGTTTTTCTTTTGAATTTCAAAATGATAACAAATCTTTCGTTTGTGAATTCATATCCAAATTGCTCATGACCTTGCAGTGGACCATCATTTGGTGATTCCTATAATAACATGTAACACTATTATTTAAATTAATATTAATATTAATGTTTATATCAGTACTAAACTAGAATTTTCAAATTCTGCAATTTTTGGAAGTAGTCACTGGATAGAAAATATGCAATTTATAAATTTTTTAGAACATTCGAATTTTTTTGAATTTTCAGTCTTTTTCCAATTTCTAAAATTTGAAAAGTGTATTTTTCAATTTATTGAAAATTTTAAAATAAATATTTTACGAAATGCAAAAACTGAGAAACTATTTTCAACAAATTTCGAATCAAAAATAGTGCATTAAAACTATAAAATCTACAACTTTGTAATGCTAAATGGTTTACACTCAACTTAGTTTACACATTAACCGAATGGAGAGGAAGAACATTTCTATCCATTTAACATATCATGGACTTTGAATCCATCAACCTGAGTTTTTTGATGCAGCCCCCGGATAACTATGGCAATTTGGAACATTTTTTAAATTTTGTATTTTTCTAAATTTTCAAATTTTACATGTTTGCAAAAATTTTGTCCATTTTGCTCTGGATATTCACAGTTTTAGAATTTTTTTACTGATTTAAAATTTTTTTTTCAGAATTTCATTCATTTTGCTAGAACTTCAGAATTTTTGCCGTTTCATGGTTTCATAAGTTTTTTGGTTTTTATAGCTGTTTCCATTTCGATTCCTAGAATTTTATGTATTTTCTACCATTTATCCATTTTTGTTTAAAATTTTAAAATTTTATACTTTTTCCAGAATCTTATTATTTTGTATAGAATTTTATGCCCTACAACTTCTACAATTTTAGATACTTTTAAATTTTATTTTTTTTGAGGATTAAATTCTAAAATTTTATAAATTGTTCAGCATTTTATCAATTTTTCTTTTGAATTTCAAAATGTAAACGAATCTTTCATTTGCAAATCCATATCAAAATTTAGGATGATGTTGCAGTGGACCAACATTTGACGATTTCTATATGTAATACAATGTGAAGCAGAATTTTTAAATTTGAAATTTTTCAAAATTTTACAGTTTTACTCATTCTTTTAAAGTTTTCAACATTTCAAATTCTAAAATTTCAAGCATTTTCCATGGATCACAGTTTGATGCCTTCTTCTGGGATTTTATTCATTTTTTCTATATTTTGAAAGTTCTGCTTTTTTGCTTTTTAAAAATTTTATATCTTTTTCTGAATTTCAAATTCTAGAATTTTACACATTTTATAAAATAATTTTATCTGAACCTGTATTTTGTCAATAAGTTCTAAATGCATTTTACTCACTCTTTATAATTATGCGGCATCAATTCGTAGACTCTTTTGTTCTCCATCCTGTTGTCCATAGATTTCATTATATCTTTTACATTGTCATAGAATAATGTTCGAATGTCTGTTAAACTAGTGCCTTGTAAGCCCAATGCTTCCATAAGCGCTTTCAATACGCTAGTCTTCGTGCGGCAATAGCTCGGATTGAGCCATGCTCTTGATATGCAAAAAGTTACTTCGTGGTTTGTTCCAAACAAGAGCCTTAGTGATGTTCTCTCCCAAAGCCTAAACCCAAGCCTACCCCTAAGCCTAAGCCTAAGCCTGAGCCCAAGCCGAAGCTTAAGCCTAGGCCTAGGCCTAAGCCTGAGCCTAAGCCTAAGCCTAAACCTAAGCCATGGCAGGCAAGTGATGTCCATGTTGACCTCCACTATGCCTAGGCCTGAGCCTAAGCCTAAGCCTAAGCCTAAGCCTAAGCCTAAGCCTATGCCTAAGCCTAAGCCTAAGCCTAAGCCTAAGCCTAAGCCTAAGCCTAAGCCTAAGCCTAAGCCTAAGCCTAAGCCTAAGCCTAAGCCTAAGCCTAAGCCTAAGCCCAAGCCTAAGCCTGAGCCTAAGCCTAAGCCTAAGCCTAAGCCTGAGCCTAAGCCTAAGCTTAAGCCTAAGCCTAAGCCTAAGCCTAAGCCTAAGCCTAAGCCTAAGCCTAAGCCAAAGCCTAAGTCTAAGCCCAAGCCTAGGCCTAAGCCATAACTGGCAAGTGATGTCCATATTGACCTCGGCTATGCCTAAGCCTGAGCCTGAGCCTAAGCCTAAGCCTAAGCCTAAGCCTAAGCCTAAGCCTAAGCCTAAGCCTAAGCCTAAGCCTAAGCCTAAGCCTAAGCCTAAGCCAAAGCCTATGCCTAAGCCTAAGCCTGGGCCTAAGCCATGGCTGGCAAGTGATGTCCATGTTGACCTCGGCTATGTCTAAGCCTGAGCCTAAGCCTAAGCCTGGGCCTAAGCCATGGCTGGCAAGTGATGTCCATGTTGACCTCGGCTATGCCTAAGCCTGAGCCTAAGCCTAAGCCTAAGCCTAAGCCTAAGCCTAAGCCTAAGCCTAAGCCTAAGCCTAACCCTGAGCCTGAGCCCAAGCCTAAGCCTAAGCCTAAGCCTAAGCCTAAGCCTAAGAATAAGCCTAAGCCTAAGCCTAAGCCTAAGCCTAAGCCTAAGCCTAGGGCTAAGCCTGAGGCTAAGCTTAAGGCTAAGACTAAGCCCAGATTATGGTCTAGCTGTGAGGAATCCCGACAAAATCCCGAAATGCTGGTAACCCAGTTTCGACTCCTCGGTACACCCAATTTTTCAAATTTATTTTCACTCCAAAAATTCCATATAATTTTCATTTCTAAAGGGCCTTACTGTATAAATTGACCAACTTTCGACGCTCTAACCCAACAATCAGTGTCATCTTTATTGTAAGATATTTCGATTATATTTTTTATATGATGAAAGGGGTCGCGTATGGCTTCAGGTTGTTCGGGACGCGGGTCGTGATAATTTTCTATTCTTTGAAATCTGGAAAAAAAGATGACGATTTATGATAAAAGTGAGCAAGTACTAAAAATTGATTAATTTGTGACTCGATAGATGCTCTATTACTGTTTCAAATTTTTCAGAGTAATGATAACGAAATTTGAGGTGCTGATAGAAATTTTGACAAAATTGATGGAAATGATGACATCAATCTATTTTTAGCAGCTATGGCTGACATGTAATAATGAATGAAATGCACTTTTTTTTGCATAAAAAAAGGTTTTTTATGAGGTTTTGTTGGTTTTCCATGAATCCTTTCACAGTTTTTCACTATAACCAAACGAAAAAATATCAATTCTGTTGACTAATATTCCAAAAAACCAAAGCATCCATATTGATAGGCTTGATAAGGAACTTGCTTCAAGCATGACACATCCGAAATTTGTTGCATAACCTCTTCCATCATTCGGCGATAGTTCTGCGAGTATTTGTATTTTTGCATATATGTGTAATATATTATTTTATTGTGCCAAACAGATGGCTTCATGATAGCTATAAAAGACATAAAGAAGTAAGCTAAGCCTAAGCCTAAGCCTAAGCATCGAAAAAATTCTCACCAGTTCGATTGAGAATATAATTTTCGGATCTGAAGTGTGACTGGACCACCTGCTGGCACATTGCCAACAAGGTCACCTGTAAATAATAATTTAAATTTTTTTGTTTGAAATTACCCAAGCAGACTAGCAAAGTACCAAGTTGAACAAACTGAAAGCCATATTACTGGTTGTCCAGCAGAGAATTTATGACTGAAAGTTCACTGATTAAAACTTTGCTTCTCATCAATCACTTCCATTACATTATCAACTAATTTATATTTAATATATATCAATCAAAGTCCATTAATGCTTTTTAATTTAGTAAATTGAACGGATATTTGTCAAGCTTTCTAAAAGAAAAATTGCTTTCTTTTCTTTTCTTTTCTTTTCTTTTCTTTTCTTTTCTTTTCTTTTCTTTTCTTTTCTTTTCTTTTCTTTTCTTTTCTTTTCTTTTCTTTTCTTTTCTTTTCTTTTCTTTTCTTTTCTTTTCTTGCGACCGGTACTGGCTTCCAAACAGGAAGCAGTATAAAAGAAAGAAGCAAAGTGAAAATAGTTAGTTGTTTACGCGTTTTTTCTAAAACCCGCGTCTGAAAGCTTGACTTGTATATTCGCATAAATCAGGACGTTTTTTATCGTCGACACTAAGCGCAAAGCTGTCGGGGACATTCTTTCATCAATTAATTTGTTGTTCATTGTCGTATCGTTGTTGTTGTATTTGTCACCCCGAGGGCCTCTTGGACTGAATAAATTGAACAAGTAGAAGAATGGTTTCAAATCACTACACAGTGTTGCCATACTGGCATTTTTGATGCTGGATCTGGCACTGTTTGGAATGATCTGGCATCAATCTGGCATCATTCAAATCTGGCACTAATTCTGGCACAATGCCCTTATTTTCAGCATAATTATGGCATTATTCGAAAATCAAGTTTTTACTGGCTTCGAATTTTTGTTTCCAGCTGAAGTTTACTGTAGAATAGAAGCAAAGTGATTTGTTTTTTTGAATTTCAGTGTTTTTTCGATGCCAAAACATGTTTTTTTGCACAAAAAATATGGAATGGCACAAAAAATTTGAACCTTTGTGCCAATGAGCGCAAACTGTTCGACAAGTCGAAAACTAAATTTCCTAATTTTTAGGTATTTCAGGGGCAGAAAAGGTGAAATTTTCTTACTAATTTTATTTGGCTCGATGGCTGGTGAATTCTGTCCAAAAAAGTATACTTGCATCTGTAATGTACATGTTGAAGCATTAATGTAAATCCAAATTGTACAGTATGTGATATTCATTTTCAAATATAAATTAATATTATAATCTATCGTCTCAAGGGTGTCTGGAATTCACACCCAAATATTCCCATAAATTTATGTGAAGCACTTTATTTTGATTGTCCCACACCCCATTCACGCAATTAAAGACGCATATAATTATTTCCACATTGGCACCTGGCCCTCGTAATGCACACGAGAATATACATTCCATAAGTACAATAATTCCCCCCAGACGCGTAAACACACCTGCCCATGTAGAAAGTACAGAAATCCCGACCCAGACAGAAGATTTAGGAGGAATGCATGGAAAACCGAAAAATACATGAAAAACTAAAAAACATAGGCGGCAAAGCATACTGTAGATTAAAAGGCATGTAAGCGTGGAAATTAAGAATAAATTAAAGCAAGAGGCGTGGCAAAAAAAGCATACAGTAGGTGGAAACAGGTAAGCGAAGCAGCGATTGGTTAGGCGAGCCGATGGAAGCGGACCTCCCACGATGGGAGGGCATGGATCAAAGAAGTGATATAAAAGACAAGAAAACGGGGAAAAATGCAGATTTTTATGCAGATTTTGACGTGGATTTTTATGCAGACGTGGATACTTTGATACAGAAGCGTTTTTGTGTTTTTATTGTGCGTCCTTTATTTTATTGTCGACGACCAATGCAGCCATCAAATTGTTTTCGTATTGCCGTTTTTACCTTTGTCTACCGTAGCATTCGTTTGTTTTGGGATCAAGTAAAGTGCTTCTCAAACAGGTTGTTACACATCGTCCCAGCAAATTTATATTTTGTCAGAAACTGATAAGTGAGTAGAAAATCTGAACTTCCTCTGTTCATTCAGCAGGATTCGTATGGAAAAATACTCATTTTTGGTGTTTGGTTCAAATTGAAAAATTGATATTGTTGGCAGAATGTTTCAACCAAAAATTTGCCCAACTTTCGACTTAGTTTTTGTTGTAAAAAAAAACCTTCACAAAAAAAACACGTGTAAAAACTTCCACAAAACTTTTTTCACAATAGGACAAATTTTACTTTGATTTCACGATTTTTACTTTTTGAAAAATGACCACTTTTACTAAATTTCTGTTCCTACAGTAACCATAAACGCTAGGAGCATAAAATTTTGTCTCTATAGCAAAGATAAACAGGGCATTCTGATGCAGGAATTGGCATTGAAATTATGGAAGTCAGCATTGGTCGCCTTTTTTTGGCTCATCCTGTACAAACCTACGGCTTCAAAAAAATAATTTTTCACAGCATAATGCACTAGGTTGCTCGAATTTTTTACAGTTTTAATTTGTCGTATACGAGAAATATAGACGACAATGATTTATCGAGCGTGTTTTAATAGTAGACATACAGAACATAGATAAGCCTGCAGAATGCTGAAAATGGAACACTCGGAGTGTTTGACCAATTTCAGGCGATGATAATCGTAGGCAGGAGATTGATGGGCTCATAGAGAGTGCTATGTCAATTTATCCAAGGAACTTCGCTCAAGTAGTTTAAGGTTTTCAGAGCCCAAACTCGGACTGCACTAACTTAGCATTCTAGGAGTTGAACCCAAATACTCTATTTTCTTTCAAAATATTTTCCAAATAGTTTGACTCAATCTAGAACACTTGTTCGAATTTCAATTTACTAAATTATAATAAATGCACCGCTTCAGTCTACCAAAATAACTCTCTCTCGCACTACAACACAACCGCTCATCTTCCACACAAAACAACAACAAACAAAATTCTTTCACAATTTCCTTTGACATTGTAACCACGCCCATTTCGGTGTCTCACCACGAAATCTCTTAATTGAACTTGCCAATCTTTCTCGAAAAACGCCGAAACGCTCCACAACAAATTGAACCAGTAGCCTTATTGGAATTTGTGGGGTGCTAGGGTTTTTGACAATTGGAAATATGGATGTAGTCATTTTACACAAAAAACATCATTCATGTAAACAAAAGTACTCCCTGACTTTTCAGAGGAAGACCATTCGGAAGTCGACAAGAGCGCCGTCACTTTACAAAAAAAAATCATCTTGGGTGTAAACAAGTGTATTTTCGTGATTTTTTGGGGGAAGGAGTTTCCGACCAGGGGGGGGGATGTAATGAATGTGATCACTTTACACACCAAATTATATTGACTGTAAACAAATGTATTTTTGCGATTTTTGGACGAAAAGGTTTCTGACCAGAGGGAATTTGAATGGACTCAGTCACTTCACACTAAAAATTGCTCTGTGTATAAACAAAAGTTTTTCTGCTGTTTTTTTGTGTTGAGCAGTTTATTTATTCGATTGTGCCCCAACTCCCCCACCATCCCAACACTGCCATGGTACCAACACTGCCACTGTCCCAACTCTGCCACTTTCGTGTCCCAACACTGCCACCATCCCAAATCTGCCACGTTCTTGTCCTAACTTTCGCAATCTTTCAAAAAGTTTGTTTTTTGTAACAAAGTTTTTTTTGTAACTTAACAACATGACATTTCTAATTCATAGGATGGCAAAGAATTTACTTCATTAGCATATTACCAAAATAACTGTGTGCTTTGCACATTAAAATACAAATATACGTGTCTGTTTTCATTTCTTGTTGTCAATTGATTCGAATTTGTGTAATCAAATCATGGGTGACTTTGGTCCTATTGAAAATTTTATGAATCAGGAATTAAAGAGTAATTTAGTGATAATTGCGGCACGTAATGATCCAGATTTGTATTTTCTGTTCCGGAAGAAAAGTTCTAAACGTTTGTCAAACAATGAAACATTGCATTATTATGTGTGCATGTTCTGCTCTGAAGATGGAAATGCTGGATCGGCGAGAACTACTGTTCCAAATGGAAGATTCATATTGGATCCTTTAACTCTATACATTTTCATCCGCACCTAGCGGAAATAACTCACAATTTTTTTGGCACGAGAAAATGTTTTCCATTCGAAGTTGAAATCATTTTAAAAATGTGTAAAATGATCGAAATTGTGGTTAATTTTCTTATCGGTCAGTAAATTCCCAGTTGGGTTGATTGATTCCCTGATTTATTGGTTGGTTGGCCGATTGATTATCTGATTAGTGGTTGGTTGGTTGATCCTCTGGTTATTCTGTTGATACCTTGATTCTCTGATTGGGTAATTTTCTGATTAACTAGTTATTTAATTTTATGATTGATTCGATGAAGCAACGAGTGATCAGTTAACCCCATGATTTTCTGGTTAATTCTCTGTTTGGTTAATTTGTCGATTTATTGACTCCCTTATTACTTGGTTGATTGATGGGTTGTTTCCCGATAAGCCGGTTGGTTTGTCATCTAGTTTTTGCATTTCATAGTCTTTCTCTCAGCGCTCAATCCCATTTTTCCGATTAAAATCGGTTCGCACACAAAACATGATCAAGTGCTGAGTGAGTCTAGTACCAAAGTCGCCTCAACTGGTACCGAGTTGCATCCAGTTAAACCTATTGTCCAGATATGGTGGCATATATCTTTTTTCGCTCAATTTACTGTAAAATTCGCTTTTCCGACTTGACTTTCTTGAAGAAAAAACCAAAGGCTCCTCTACTTTTTTTAACACTTGAAACATTTGGGGTGGCATGTCCCCCCCCCCAATCCCCCTGCTTACAGGCCTGGCAAAGATAATTTGTAATACTCTCAGTTCATATTTTCCCTAGAAAAATGATGGTATTAAATAAATGTATGGAGAAATGTGAGAAAAATCAACAAATTCATATTTATCGTGAAAATTATATTCTCGCTATGAAGTGAAGAGTTTTGCTCACTCTAGTAGAGACATATCAGATTTATGGAAACAATCATGGGTAACTGAGAAATAAAACTTGACTTTTTTGGCTTCAGCTTAGTTGTAGTGAACATTATAAATTATTGCCATTGCCGGCGCAGAGCGTCGGAGAGTAGTAGAAACACCAAAAAAATTTCCACTAGTACACTGGTATGTCCTAAAAAGTGTGTATATAGACTCTTGAATAAACTTGAGAGATTGCATTCTATCCATTTTCTACAAGATTACAAGATAAATTTACTATGCATCTGGTTCCCTACCTTCGTTTGGCATGGCAACCATCATAACGATTCGGGTACCGACCAACTTTTTGGGCTTGCTGGTATCAGATGAACCGATAGGGCTTGTCCAGGTATGCCCCCAACTTGGCCAACTATGTACCCAACCCCCTGCTGACCCCCAGACTTGAAAAAATTTAAAACAGGCAAAAAAAGCCACTTTTTTCCCAATTTTTTCCAATCTTCCCGAGCTTGGGGAGAGGTTTGGTATAGGGTTGACCAAGTTGGGGGTGGGGGCATTTGGGTATAGAGTTCGAGCAAGTTGGGGTGTGGGGGTCCCCGCCAACCCCCCCCCCCCAGTTACAGGTATGAAATGTTATGGTATTTTCTCATTTTTCATGAAAAACCCATTTTTGGGGTTTTCCATGATGACACGATTCTGAACTCGAAATAATTGGCGCTCATAAACTCCAGTAATCAAAAAGTCAAAAAAACACAAATTATTAAAATGAGCTAAAGTAGGCGATTTTCACCGCTAAAATTGAATGAACCGAAAAGTTAACGTCTACGTGCCTAAACCTAAGCCTGACCCTAAGCCTAAGCCTTCCTGAACCTAAGCCCAAGCCTAATCCTAGTGTTTTTTAGGGATGGACCGGGTATCCGGATCCGGATCCGCGGATATCCGCCTAAATTTTAGGATCGGGATCCGCTAAACCAGATTTTTTTGGATCCGGATCCGCTGAACCGAATTTTTTGAGATCCGGATCCGGATCCGCTGTTGTCAATGATTAAGATCCAGTCATAATCGGATCTTTATTCATTATTATTCTCATAAAATTTTGCAGTATTAGAAAACACCAGAAATTTTCCGGCGCTTCGCGCCGGATTAAATAATTCTTTGCAATACTATTTTTCAACAAATAGTGCTTCGTGGAGAAACAATTTCCAGTGAAGGAAAAAATTTTGGCGGTCCTCCTGTACGGAAAAGGCGAATTTTGGTCTATTTCAGAACGTCAAAATCTACTCCAACTTTTTTGCAACTTAAATTTTAAACATGAAGCCGAGTTTGAATTGAGAAGCATCATGGAACTAATTTTCAGAAATTTCAGGTTTAAATTCAAGTTTTTCAGATTTACGAGAGTTATGAGTATATTTTCTTAATTTTTAAGATGATTATGAAGGACGGGAACTCGAGTGCTAGATCATGGTTTTTTCATTGTATGAAAAAAATTTTCTTCATACAAAGACTTTTTGGCCGATCTTTGTACAGGTACAAACAGGCTTGTACAAAAAAAACACTGCAATGGTAGCAAAATTATACTTGAGAAACAGTAATTTTTCAACAGTATCACCCTTCAAACGATTTTTGGTAAGATCATAAATTTGACCAGCACACTGAATAGCTGTTCATAGGGGATACTTTTCGCTGGTGCTAATTTAAGTTTACTTTCTGCATGAAGCAATTCCAGAGATGTTTGAGATTTAAGTTCATGCTCTAATTTGGTTTTTGAGTTGCTAGGTTCATTTTTTTGGCTATCTTCAAAGAAAACACAAAAATTAATTCTTTAACATTTCTATACTAGTAGCAATTTGTTCCACAATTACTTCTATTTTCATTATCTTCTTTTTATTTAGCCGCAAACTGAATATACTCGTATATGGCCATATGTTTCCTCTCCAAATATTTTCTCTGACATCCAGTAGCACAACCTTTTCTGGATAACTGTATTCTGCATTTATTTCCCTTTGCCTTTTCTTCATCATCTATAGACACTGTGAAGTAGTCCCACACTCTGCTAGTTAAAGAAGAACTTAAATCCATAATTTCTGAAAAAACTTTCCATTTGTATTTATTTCCTTTCTGATGAAACCAATATTAATTTAAGCATGAATACAACTTAATGAATAAAAATTACTAATTAGTAATTAGTACATGTTAACTATCTCAATAAACGAACACCTCAATCATTAATAATCTATTAATCTATTGACACCAATGAATATAAATTCATACAACCCAATTTTAGACAAATTAGACATAGTACATATACTTATTGAAAGATCCTGATCCGCTCGGATCTGTTCCTCAATATCCGGATCCGCTGAACGAAATTTTTTTGGATCCGGATCCGCTGAACCAAATTTTTCAAGATCCGGATCCGCTGTCGCCAAAAAAGTCGATCCGGCCCATCCCTAGTATTGTGGGGTCGCCCAATGGCTAGCCATATGGTTGACGATTTCTGGGGGGGGGGGGAATTCCCATAACACTCCCTATTACATGTACGCTTTATACTCCTCAAGGTCCTCAAACTGAAATTTTGCTGTCATTTTTACTGGCAAGAATGCTTAGTTCATTGCTGAAGCTGAAAAAGTTTCGAAAAGTTTTACTGTTTTGCAAAGATGATTCTTGAGCGTTCATTTTTCGTTTCATCTCATTCAATTAAGGTTTTTCTGTAAAGCTAGTAAAGGGAGTGACAACGTGTGTCCTGCATATGCATTCATTAATTTTTTCAGTTCTTAATTAACGTTTTCTAGTGTTCGCTTCAACATGAAACCAAATCAGTCACTGTCGAAATACGTCAAGCGACAAATCGATGACGTTGTTAAATCACCTGAAGACAAGCGCCTCTATCGTGGTTACGAATTAGCGAATGAATTACTGGTCTTGCTTATCAGCGACCCACTCACTGACAAGTCAGCTGCATCATTAGATGTGAATGTTGGTGAGCAATGTGTTTGGTAAGTCCAATATAGTTCAAATATAGTAATATTATTTTATAGGTTACATGTGTGATCCTGTCAAGTTGCCCGGATTGGCACATTTCTGCGAGCATATGCTTTTTATGGGAACTAAAAAAGTATGCATCTAGTTTAATTGAGTAGAATGTAACTTATTACTTTTGCGGTAAATTAAATTGCGTTGTTTCAAGGATTTATATATTTTCAGTATCCTGTAGAAAACGATTATGATAATTATTTGTCTAATCATGGCGGTTCGTCTAATGCCTACACAACAGCAGAACACACAAATTTTTTCTTCGAAGTTGGGCCGGATCATCTCGATGGTGCTATTGACAGGTGAGGAAATTTGTTGACCATCGTGTCAAAGCATCATTGATTACAAATTTATTTCTGTAGTCGACTTAGTCAGTAATTCTGTGTCGTCTACTACCAGCGAGCAAATTGAATAAATCAGCTAGAAATAAGCTAACTATTCCTGTTGATACAATTAAAAACAGCAAATATTGTGTCGTTTATTACGGAAGAGGATTCCCGGAATTCTCGAATTTTTCATCTATCAGAAAATCTAGCAACTAGCAATCACTTGCCTTTGCCAAACACTGCCTAAAAGTTTGGCTCGATGCTTTTTACAGTTACGACGATATGTCTCAAGTCGATACGTAACTATTAATATTTATCTATAAATTTGCAACGCCTTTTGTTTCAGGTTTGCCCAATTTTTTATTTCACCTTTATTCGAAAAAGATGCCGTGGAACGAGAAGTTATGGCTGTCGATTCCGAATTTCAAAATTATATTCAAGACGATGACGATCGTCTCTTACAGCTAGAACGTACATTAGCCAAAGAATTGCACCCCTTTCGTAAGTTTGACTGCGGAAATCGTGCTACATTGTTCGAAAATCCGCGTGCCAAACATAATCTCGATCCACTCGAGGAGTTGATCAAGTTTTATAACCAATTTTACTCGTCAAATTTGATGCGAGCAGTAATTATTGGAAAAGAAACATTGGATCAATTGGCTGAAATGGTTAGCTTTGTTTTTTTCTAGATTATATTCATCTTAATTGGGTCGGTCGGATTTGATGAACCCGAATTTCAATTACCCGAACCATTTTAGCTATCCATACCCAAACTGGACCGGAATAAATTGCTCCTTGAATGTAGACATGCACGGCAAGAATTTTCCAGGGGGAGGGTTCTCGGGCATTTTATCCAGGTAGTAGGGGGATGGGCGAGCAAAAAAACAAAAAAAAAGTTCTTCAGGCTTGTTTTTTTCATACAAAATATGCACAAAAATCATCAAGAAACCTGTCTTGGAAAAAGTTCCGGGGGGGTGGCCAGGATCTCATGTAAGGGGGTTTACCCCCTACCACCTATGTGCATGTATGATTTAAGTTATCCATGCCGGTCGGAAAATTTTGAGATTATGATCTTCTAAAATGAATCAAAATGCACCTTTTCTGTATTCGATCCCCAAAGTTTTCTTCCTCAAACGGGGAAAGAGCCCAAAATTTTATTTCCCTTTTCCGAATTTTGTCCCCAAGAAGCACGAATTGAAGAAAAAAGAAACAGTGCGCGGCAGTGTCTATTTGTGCTAAAACATCGTTTATGGCACAAAAACGTTTGTAATGATCCAGAAAAGTTTGAGCGTTTGTGATAGACGGCACAGCTTTGTTGAATGATCAAAGCAGGGTTTTTATGCACACAGAAAGCCTTGCAAAGTGCTAAGAAACAAAAGTTAAGAGAGACCATACATGTAATTGGGGAGGGGGGGAAGTGCGAAGGGAACCCCCCCAGAAATCGTTGACCAAATAGCTAGCCATCGGGCGACCGACTCCCAGGATTTTCCAATCCTATGGCTAGCCATAGGTAGCCCTAGGGAACCCCATACTTTTGGTCGGAAAAATGTCAATTTTTTTTGATGAAAAATGTCGATTTTTGAACAAAAAATGGTCAAAAACGTCAATTTTCTCGACGCTTCGCGCAATAAATAAATTTTTTATCCTTTTTTAGACAAAAATTACTATTTTTTGAACTGTTTTTCGGACTTTTTTCGTGAAAAAATCGAATTTTTTTCTTTCAGAGACCCCTCCGCCCAAAATTTTGGGAACTACTGACCCCTGGCCCAAAAAAAGTGGCCCAACTTCTCCCCCCCCAGACCTCGGGGCTCCGTTACATGTATGGGAGAGACCTATAACACTAAGCAAATTGTGGTGACCTGGTCACGCATCACAACTATTTGATGAATCTATTTCCAGACTAGATATCCCTCTAGGTCCGGGTTCAACCGTCTACACCGGTTCATCATCGTCAGTTTTTATGCCTCTTCGGTTTTATACATGATGCATCTCCCCAACTTTTACCGTTTTCTTATACTGTATCGAGTACCAATATTTCACACAGGCGTAATTTCTCGAAGACTTTTTTATGTTTCTGTCTCGTGCTTCATTGTCAAAACACAGATTTTTTGTTGCTAAAAATACGTTACAGTGACTTTTTGAGAGCCATAAGCGGCCTTGTCAACACGTTGAATAGGTCCATGCACTGGATTAATAAAGGAAAATACGTTCATTCACTGTAACTGCACATTAATACAATTAATAGTATATAAATATTTCGTTTATACAATATCTTGTTGAGACCCGGTTAGCACCCGGGTTTCATTCAGAAAATTGACCCGGGTACTCGGGTTTACCCGGATACCCGAAATACGCGGATACTCGGTGTGAAGCACTAGTTCCAAGTATATCGATTTTTGTCATTGAATCAATCAAACACAAAAAGGAAGAATTTCAATTTTAAATCGGAATGCGACTGAATGAACAGAGACACTAATTCATATGATATCATGTGAAGAGAACTCGTTCGCATCAGACATGCACGGCAAGAATTGTCATCGAGGTGGGTGGGGATGGGTGAGAAAAAAAAACAAAAAAAAAGGTCCACAAGCATGATTTCCGTACAAAATATGCATCAAAAATATCAAAAAACTGTCCTCGAAAAAGTTCAGGGAGGGGTGTTCACGGTATCAGGTAGGAGGGTTTACCTCCCCCTGACTCCCCTCTATGTGCATGTGTGCCTGAAACCGAACCAGAATAATTTCAACAATTTTTCGGGTTTATATGAGATTTTTAGTGCACCTATATGCCTGAAAATCAATTTATCAATATAAAATTATTTGTAATTGAATTGCAGCAAATTTATTATAACGACGATTTTTTCGGCAGTTTCAAAAGTAAGAAAAAAGATACATTGGAATATTTTATCATATAAAAAGCAGATATTTTGAAGAAAAAACGGAAAGTAATTTGAGCACCATATTGAGATTAGATCCCTCAGGGTGTCCAGTAACTGGAAAATCTAGAAAAGTCACGGAAAAAAGTTGTACCTGGAAAAGCTGGAATACCTAGAAAAGCGAGGGAATGTAGGATTGTTATGATTTAGTTGTTATTATTGCAAGATAGGCCCAAATTATTGCACGATTAGCCAAATTTGCGTTTTAGAAGTTCAAAACCCCAAAATTTTCCGGCGCTTCGTGCCGGTTTTAAGCACTAGCACCATTATTTATCTGGGTTCGGCCAAAGTACAGTTCTTAGTACAAGTCTGGTACCATTACTCAATTAACATTTAATGGTTTTAGTGCATCTGTAGTTCTATTTTGTCTCTAATTATTAATATTTAATGTTTTTTGAAGAGTAATTAGGATTTCAACTTTTCTGCTGATATTATTTTCCTGGTGATTGTTATGACGTTATCATTGATGAATATTATGAAACATTTAGGAAGCTTACGTTTAATTACGATTTCCAGATACTGACAGCTTTTAGCGCAGTAAGATATTCTGTCCTGATCCAAGAACAACTAAAGCATAATTCCCCTACGCACTGTTTTTTCCACAAATGTGGAAAGAGGTCAAATTTTTTTACCACACGTGGAAAATTTTTTGGCGAAAAGTTTCCGTCTTAAAATCCTATTAGTTACTAAAGAAACACGTAAATATATGACTAACAAACCTCATCCCACTGTTTTTTTCCGGCCGGCCTTCTCCCCAAATATGAAGTAGGGTCAAAAATTTTTTCTTCATTTTCCAGATCTCGTTTTTGCGCTTAAAAATGCTCATAGACGCTTTATTTACTAAGTGTTTTTGAGCTTTTTAAAACATTCGGATAATCAATTTTTTTAACATATGTCTCAAAAATTAGATTTGAATTTTGTATTCATAAATCGTAATTTCTAGAAATTTATCATTTGAAAAATTTAAAAACCAATAATTTATTCTTAACCATTTATAAATATAACCGAAAAGCTATGAGTCAGAAGCGTAGAAATTTTCAAAAATACTTCCAGGAAGCTTTTGAGTTCAATTTACGTTAAAAAAGGGACAATCACTTCAAAAAGTTTAGAAAGATGATGTGTTGATCTGTCTCAAAATGTATGAAGGAAAAAATGCGGATCTTCATTAAATATAAAGGTATGATATTGAAGATTGTCAATTAAATATGAAATAATACGTTTAAGGTGATGAAAACTATTAAAGATTGAATGGTAAATGAAGGTAGACATGCTAAAAGCCGCGCCTGATCTTAGTAATAAATAATAATGATTATTAAAGTTATAACCGGTGCGAAGCGCCGGAAAATTTTGAGATTTGGACCTTCTAAAATGCACCAAAATGCATCTTTTTAATATGAAAACGACAAATTTTTCTTCTACATTTGTGGAAAGACCTCAAAAATTTTTTCCACATTCCAGATTTTTTTCCAATATGTGGAAAAAAACAGTGCCCGTATGAAAGATGCTTTGTATGACATTTATTTCCTAGTAGGTACATGATCAAATAAAGACGAGTTTTGAGAATTTTCCATGTGAGTTCCAGTGCACTTCAAAAATGCGTTTAAAAATAAGAATAATAATACCATTGCAACCATTCCGGTAGCATTACAAATGGAAAACAAAGAGAATAGGAAAAAGGCATGAAAAACCCTATAGAAGACGGTTTACAAATGAAACGAGAATTTTTTTGCTCTTGCAAGTTCCAAAAGAATAGTGCATTTACATTTGTTCAAAATCAAATTTTTTAAATAAAGCTTAAATACCCTATTATTATTGTCATAAACTATAATGCTAAAAGTTAGGGATGCAACGAGTACTCGGACTCGGACTCGAGACTCGGTATTACTCGGTATTTTTCCAGACTCGGACTCGGACTCGGACTCGAATAAAAAATTTTTCCAGACTCAGACTCGGACTCGGACTCGAATAAGTTTTTTTGCCAGACTCGGACTCGGACTCGGACTCGAATAAAATTTGTATCAGACTCGGAGTTTTTACTCAAAAATGTGAATTTTTTTGAAAATTTTAGTTTAGTAAACTCAATTTATCACCCATTTTATTTTAGTTTGCAAAACTTAACAGACCAACGTTGCATAGATGGCTATATTTCGATCAAAGTCAGATTGTATTTCAAAAACAAAAGTTTTTCGCATAAATCCCCAGCCAGACGAGAGCGCAGATCATTGTAAACCAATCCTGCGCTGCTGAAGAGCTGCTCCGATGGGACACTCATTGGGGGCCCAGCTAGGAACCGGCGAGCAAGTGTACTAAGCAAAGGAAACGGTCGCTTATTTTCCAACCACCATTGTAGCTTGTCTACTTTACTGTATAAAAAATTTACTGTATAAAAAATGTAAAAACTTAGGCCTACAATCCTCGGACTCCTGCTGTTTCTTCTTTTCGAGATATTCGTTATACGCCTCCTTGTGCTTCACCTCCAAGTGTTTTCGAAGTGAAGTTGTAGGGCCACCGCCAGTAGGGGATAATTTTAGAGGGCAAAGCTTGCATTGAGATTTATTATCGCTTGTTATTTCAAAATAATCCCAAAGAATGCTAGAGAGATTTTTTTGTTTAATTAGAATAACACACAGACAATCAATAGGCTGATGGAAAACCCGTTGGCTTAATCATAATAAGCCAGCATGATGAAAAAATTTTATTTCAGGAAAATGAAAAGTAAATTTTAATATATTACAGTAAATAAACAAGTACACAATTCCAAACAATTTTACTTTTCTGCATATCTATATATACTCGGACTCGGGACTCGGATTCGTTATTACTCGTCATTTTTCCAGACTCGGACTCGGACTCGGACTCCGATAAATTTTTTTGACAGACTCGGACTCGGACTCGGACTCGGATAAATTTTTTTGACAGACTCGGACTCGGACTCGGACTCGTATAACTGAAAATCCCAGACTCGTTGCATCCCTACTAAAAGTGTTCGTTCCAAATATTGGCTGTTCTTGATCATAAACGAAAATTTTTCAGTATCACTTTTAGTTTCAACTTGTTTTGTTATCTGATTGACTGCATGACGTTCTTCTAACTTCAAATCAGTTTTTTGACAAGATATTTCAAATAACATGACGGTATGCTTCAGTACTCCCCTTTTTCAAAGGTACCTAGTTTTAAAATAGCGAGTCTCTCAGGATAACAATAATCCAGGAAGTTTATGACACGCTTCAAGAAATATTTTTCTAATTATTTAACCGTTTTAATCTTAACTAATGAAATGTATGATCGTACAGTTGTAGCGTATTCAAGTAGAAGTCTCAAATAAACTTTGCATGCCTTAGTTTAATAGGAAAACATTATTACTAACAAAATTTGTGAAAATATTATGAAGTTTAGAATAAGCGTGCATTACAGTTGTACCGATATTTCATTAAATTTCCGATTTTCCGATAAAATTACATTGTCTATTTTGAGCAGAAGTTCATCGTTAATCCTGTATCCATATTTCGGATTATTAATGACGAAATGCAGTTGATGGCAGATTTAGTTTAAATTCTGATGATTATTTAGCCACTAGATTCAGATTACATTATACCTTAGACATACATGTTATGGGGGTAAGTGTCATAGGAATGCCCCTCAAAAATCGTCGATCATATAGCTAGCCATTGGGCGATCTCCCCCACAGGATTTGTCAGTCCTATGGCCGGCTATATGATAACCACAGGAACCCCTCATACTTTTGGTCAGAAAAATACTGAAAAATACCATTTTTATGGAAACAGCCAATTTTTGAACATTAAATGGTTACAAATGTCCATTTTTCTGGCGCTTCGCGCCATGAATACATTTTTTACGGTTTTTAGACAAAATTTTCTCTTTTAAACTTTTTTTCTGAATTTTTTTCTTAATGGATCCCTCCCCTAAAATTTTGGGGAATCGGTGACCCCACCCCCAAAAAAGTTGCCGGATCCCCTAGATCTAGGAGTTCCATTACTTGTTCGGTAGAGTACGAATAAAACAGGTACTAACTCCTGAAATCCCTCTGAAGGTATATATGTGAACACCCCACGCTAACATCGCTGCAATAATTTATTGTCATTCTAACTTACACATAAACAGCAGCTATGATAGATTTTTTCAAGCAGAAACGTGTTTTAAAAATCTTTATTCGGAAAAAATGGATGCTTTACACAATTGTGAAATGTGCATTCAAACACACGCATTCCTCAATTTTGTAAAACGGACTTTTTTTCCACTCTCGGCTCCTTTCTGCCGAGAGTGGCAAAAAACAGCCACTCTCGCTCAAAGCTATGAAATAGAATGACTTAAAGAAAAATAAGCAGCTAATGAAACGGAAAGTACCATTGTTGAAAAATTAGCACTGTAATGCTAAAGAAGATTTGTTTTAAGAGAAATGTTGAGCTTACAAATCGCAGAATCTTAAAAAAATAGTGTGAAAATATTTTGAAATCTATTTAATATGATTTTTTATTATCATGTTTGCGTTATAATGTTATACATGTTTACAGCCTCTGATCACTACTGGGCAATGATAGATGTTCCTGCTGGTCGAAGAATATATATTTTTGGTTGATTGTCGGATTTCTGAATTTTAGTTGCTTTTTTTCAGTCTAAAACTGATTTGATTTCTGTTGTTTTAATCGAATTTATGAAAATGGTAGATTTTTAGGTGGTGTTTTTGGTTTTCTAGTTTGTTGACGGCACTATCTGGCTGATTGAAAATATCAGCATATTGCTCAGCTTTCCCATGGAACACACATTTTTACCGTTTTACGTAGGAAGGAATTATTGATTTTTTTAAACAAACCTGGAAGATTCTGGTAAAATTTTTACAGCCTCTAATCAATACTGGCCATGATAGAAGTTCCTAGAAAAATCAGGGAACTTCATTTTGGGAAAGCGCTGAACACCCTGAGTCCTACCATTTGACTGAATTGAAAAAGTTCTCCATATCATTTGTACTGCTCATAGGTGTCTGATGCATGAATCTGAGCATCAGTCGTTAAATGATATTTATGGGTCATACTTTTAGAACAACAATACCGATAAGGTCCATGAAATCCAGAAATCTTCTGTCCTATAATGAAATCTGATATCTTTGGGAAGAGTTGTTTTAATGTATAGTGCTGTGTACTGCAAGCAATAGTATACAGTGTCGATCGTGACTAGGTACTTATTATCATTAAAAAAAGTATATTGGTAAAAATAATTCAGCTGAACACCGAAAAAGTGCTTAAAGGCATGATTAAGTTCGCTAGTTTTGAATTTAGGTAGCCAATTCCAAGCTTGAAATCCGCATAATTTACGCTGTTTTGTCCGAATTTATGGGAAACAGTTGATTTCCAGATTACTATTTGGTTTTATAGCTGATTGACAGTTGTATAACAGGCTTTTGGTGAATAAGAGGGCATGATTAGCAGCTGTAGTTTGCTGTAACACCCCTCCACAAGACATGTCAGTGACCAAATAAAGAAGGTCACGGTACTACCATATCGTTATCTCTGATTTACTCTCACCAGAATTTTGATTCACGGTCTGCCGTAATTCTGAATGAGGTCACAGATAGTCTGCATGGGATTCAGACCGCCCCATATGGAGGGGTATGAGGGGGGTATTACCCCTACCTTAAGTCCAAAAAATTGGTCACTGGTTGCCTAATTTTGAGACCAAATCAAGTGTTTAGTAGTCATTTAGCTTCACTACACCTGCAAATTTCCAAATTTACCCCTACCTGAGAAATATGACCTTGGGAACCTCTGATGGGGTCAAATCCTCCTCCTAAGAACACGCAATGGTAGGGAAAGTATTTTTATCCTGCCAGAAGTATAAGTACCAGTTGACCAAAGTTGGTTTTTCAGCTCTTATACTCGTCGTTTTCAGACATCCCACAGAAAAATTCGCATTTCAAAGTTATCGAATCGATATTTTCATTTTTTGTATCGATTGTTCAGTTGTTTAGTTTAATCATTCTTTACTCAAAGCTTGACATAATGCTGGGGAATAAGTCACTTGGCACCAACGACAACTCACGTGGTATCGAGTTCCATCCAGTTGAACCCATTGGTCCTGGTATGGTTTGACATGATTCAATAAACGTGTTTAATTCAGTTTCATCTATTAGGTGATTACAACATATTGTTTGATAATTTCGAAGGGTTTTCCGGTGTTTTCATTATATTTTTTATTTCTAGGTTTTACCACGTTTCAATCAAATTAAGAACAAAAGTTTGCCAAGTTTGTATTGGCCGGAGCACGCCTACGGTCCGGAACAAGTTGGAAAAAGAGTCAATGTTGTTCCGGTGAAAGATTTACGGAAATTATACCTTTATTTCCCAACTCCAGATTTTTTGCCCCACTATAATTCGAAACCGGAGCATTACGTCAGTTATTTATTGGGTCACGAAGGATCAGGTAGCTTAGTGTTTGAGCTGAAACGACGCGGATGGTTGGTCAATGACTTGGTGGCCGCCGGCCAACCTTTGGCGTGCGGATTTGCCAGTTTTTCGATCAAAATGGAATTGACTGAAGAGGGTTTAAAAAATTTAGACGAAATTATCGCTCTATTTTTCGAATATTTACACGTCACGCTGAAGAATATTCAACCACAGGAATGGATACACAGAGAAGTCGAAAAACTAAATAATATCCATTTCCGTTTTGCGGTATGTTGATTTAACTTTTCGTGGGTAGGAGCGGAGCATTGGATCTGTTTTTTCCGGTGAATAGTTAGCAAAATATTGTTCTGGATAAAATTGTAATAAATGTACAATTAAAATAATTGCTTACTGATGTATGGTAAGCATTCTTACCGTACCTGTGCATGATCAGTCAGCCTCCTGAGGGCGGTAAACTGGGACTTTGTCAGCGTAGTAAATTTTTATTAACTGGTTTTGTTCAGGAAAACCCAAGCGAAGGAAGCTTAAATGGCCACAATTTTTTGATAGTAAGTGGGTTCCTGTCAAAAAAGTGCAAGTCGGACAGCCTCTGGGTTGAAAAGAAGACTGGTAGCAAGCCACTCATGCTTCAAAAAACCTAGGCAGTAAATTCCGTGGGTAGTAAATGAGCATCGGCCAGGCCTGATAAGAATAATACCCCTACCATACTCCCCAATGCACAGGCGTGATTCTCCGACGTAAAAAATTTCCCTCCTTTCTTGTGGACTAGTCTTCATTATACATATACAGTTAGGTGTATGTATGATGAATTTAGGGTGGAGGTCAGTCGTGGGAGAGGGTGGGATAGAAATTTTTTCTCTCCTAATAACGAAAAAAAGGTCTTTTGACATCCAAGCAGCATATTCTTCAACTATATACGTCAAGTACGTGGAACTATTTTCTTGATGATTTTCTTTTTAAGTTTTAATGTTACTTCTTTGTAGACAGTAAAGTATGCTTTGTTGAGAAAAATCTTTAAACTACGGCATTATTTTCATTCTTATGACGACTTTCGCCTCTTTCCTGCTCATTTTCCTTCATCACCTCGATCATTGCGGGGGGTTCAAATCTTTTGTGGTCTACGAGAATCCGCTGGGAGCAAATCAAAATCTGCTGGCGGTGCGGTCAATACCCCCAAATCCCCTATTCCACGTGCATGTGTGCTCTTCATTATACTCCCTTAGCGCTGAATTCCTTTTTTCTAGTTGATAATTCGATATATTTCCTTTGGTTTTCAGGACAAGAAAAATCCGGACGAATACGTATCGTCACTCTCCCCTTCATTACATTACTACTCTTTGAAAGACGTGTTAGTCGCGCCCGTCACGTCAATGCCTGATTTTAAGCCCCAATTGATTCAAGATCTTGTGTCGCTGTTGAATCCAAAAAATCTTCTGGTTATTGTAGCATCCAAAGAATATGAAGGTACTCTTATATAAGATATTCCGGAGTAAATTATGTCAAGTAGGCTCTTCTCGAAAATACTATGCTTTTTCTACAGTGCTTATAAATCGAACCACGACGAAAATTATCACTGCCGTCAACTTCGCTTTCACAAAGTCTTTTTTTTAGAATTTGTTACCCAAAAAAATGGTTTTTCGATTATGCTGTCAAAATTGCAGTATTGTGTAACGTGCAGAGAGTAGGGAAAATATGAAATAATTCTTGCTTTCTAATATATTATTTAGAAGCATTTTAAGAAAGTTAGCCTATACTGGTGAAAAAATTGTTTGTTTCGCTGCTTTTGTGACGATGCAAGTCAGAGGTTCCCAAGGTCGAAAATTTAGGTAGGGGTAAAATCGTAAATTTTAAGGGTAGTAGTTGAAATATGCCGTGACCTTTTTTTTTGCTCTCAGGTTTTTGCTAAGGAGGGGGGAGTTGTAGTTTCTCGAACTTACAAAACTGATTAATGCCCCTACTTTATGCTTTTTACAGTCAAAAAACATTTACTGGTTCAACTCCATTTTCCAGCTCCCAATCCTGCAACTTTAATGCACTAATTATAAGTACAGAATAGTCACACTTTGAAGACTGTTGTGCCAACTGATTCCTGCACATTTCAAGAATCGGGCACAACATATGTTCGGAAACATTGTTTCAACCAGCATCTTCAGCAGTATGGGCTTATCCCATCGCTGATTAGGCTTGGAACAGTGCTTCCAATTGAAAGTCCTGATGCTGAATGTGACTTTAGTATTATTAATCCCATTAGACTATGAACTACGAGTTTGAAACCAAGTACCACTTCTGATCCACGTCAACAGACCTCACATGTCTTAACTCATAGAAGGAAAGTATGCCACAGCTTGGGTAATCATACGCGCACAGAAGACCCAACGCAGAAGCGGAGAAAAGGAAAGGAGAGCATGAAGAGGCAGAATTTTAAGAAAATAATGTTTTTCTTCCCAAGGGGCGATTTTTTGATTAATCACATATATACATAAGTCATTATTTCATCTCCCAATTATATTTATAATGATTTCCTACAAGTAGTATATATTAATGTACTGATATCCTTTCCTAAAAATCGCTATATGGCACAGAAGTTGCATACTTTCCCATTCAGGGTTGGCAAAAACCAAACTTTTGAAATTTCGACTTTTTGGTTTTTTAGTGGTTTTTTAATGGTTTTTTTGGTTTTTCTATGGTTTTTTAGTGGTTTTTTCTGGTTTAATTCTTTAGAATGTTTGGTACATCAAAATAACTATGTAAAAAACTGCTGGACGCTCCCTGTATCATCTAAGACTGGTTAGGGAGCCGTAAAATGGCAGCTAGAAGTATTAATCTTATCAGAAGTGTCATTACTTTATGCTATAGGAAATCCCTATTTAGCAATAGAAATACAGTAATAGTGGGCACATAAAAAAGGAACTATGAGTGAAGAACACAAGAAAAGTAAAAATGGAACAGAGCATGCGATATGTAAGGGGCAAATTCAAGGAAAAGAAGAAAAATAACAAATAAAGAGAAATATACAATGCACAATGTGTACGTAATCAAAACTCAAAAGAAATCAACTACAGAATTCTATCAATGCATCACATGTATACATATGCACAGAGAAGTTGAAATAACTTAATTTTTAAGTATATCGTTTTCGATAAGAGGGTTTTAAATTGATAGATTATTACACATGTTATTAATATTACAAACTGCAGTTGAAGGTCACACATAGACATTTCAGATGTTTCCAAATTTTGGCTTTTCAAACCTGTCTGCGAGCTATAAACACGGCAAATGGGTCTTATTATGTATACTATTCTCGCTTGCATGATAGATACATATTTTTGTACGATTTTTTCTACTTAGTAGCGACGTCAAGTCCCATAAAAATGAACCACTAAAAAGCTCCTCTCTTTGTTAACCTACAGTACGCTTAACTGATCTGTATAAAATTCTATTATAGTCTCATTTGTATTTTGAAATTTCGAGGTAGGAAAATTAAAAAGCTTACCGTAACAATAAATTCAGTACATATTAAACTCAATCCTGTTTTATAACATTTTGATGGTGATATAGATCAATGGATGTCACCCCGTACGGTCGGAGTACACTCCACGAAAGATTTAGTGTCTACTTTTTTGTGAGCAAATTATAGCAAAGTTGTCTCATGTACTAAATGTGTGCTTGCAAGATAAGATAGGTACAAAGGATATCGATTGATTTATATTACATCTTTTGAGTACGAAATGTATCATAAAAATACGACTTTTTTCTACTTTATAGTGAAGTCAATTCAACTAAATTAATTGTTTTGTTGATTTAGATAGACACCAATACATGCCTAGAAGATCGACTAATGTGAAAAAAACAGTTTCCCAATGATTTTGGAAAAAAACCCAAAAAACCAGAGATTTTCCAATTTTTTGGTTTTTTTAAAAAACCAAAAAAACAAAAAACCAAAGCCTTGCCAACCCTGTTCCCATTATCATTTGCTCGGTAAATGTGTCAATTCTCGAATTAGTATAACCTACTGGGGAGAGGACGAAGTCTACCAAAATTTTTTGGTATAGTGAGCCGTTTTTATGGGGGTAGTAAATGAATTTTCAAATCTAAGACGGGGGTAATACCCCCCATACCCCCCCATGGGGTGCTCTGATGCAAGTGCAGTCGTGTGTTATTCTCTGAACCCGCAGACTTGATGTTGCATATCTAAGTCACGGACCCAGACCCAGACTCGATTTTTGGTTACGGGCACTGTTGCTGCCGCGACGATATATGAGGGAATGTGTATTCGGAGCAGCTACCACCGTTTGTGAGAGAATCGTTGCATTTTTATTTATTATCCTTGTAATTTAGGAAAGACGAATTTCGTATTGGAACATTTCGGTGTGCAGTATAGTGTTTCCAACCTTACGGAAAATTTTGTTAATCGTTTATTGTTCGAAAAAAGTAGTTCAACGTCAAAGAACAAGTTTAAACTTCCCGCACCCAATGAGTTTATTCCATCCCAGTTTATGTTATATTCCAAATCTAGTTCAAATGCGAATAGTCGTCCCGAAATAATATTCAATAATTCCTTGTCGAGGCTGTGGTGAGGATAAAATAGTGTTCAGCTAGACTTTATTTGTTAGTAATGAGTTAGTGAGTACCTTTAGAAAAAGATCATCTCACTAAGCTCTATTTTATTTTCTATCATTTTTCGAACATTTGTAGTTTACGCCGTTTTTTAACATCACAATTTTGAAGATTTATCTTCGCTATTTCGAGTACGCCTACGGCTGATTTAATTTGCACGGCTCAAGTGTTCTTTGTAATCTCTCAAACCATACATGTAATTGGGGGGGAAGTGCTATGGGAACCTCCCCCCCCCAGAAATCGTTGACCATATGGCTAGCCATTGGGCGACCCCCCCCCCCCAGGATTTTCCAATCCTATGGCTAGCCATATGGTAGCCCTAGGAACCCCCATAGTTTTAGTCGGAGAAATACTGAAAAATGTCATTTTTTTCATGAAAATGTCAATTTTTGAACAAAAAATGGTCAAAAACGTCAATTTTCTCGGCGCTTCGCGCCATAAGTACATATTTTATCATTTTTTAGACAAAAATTACTACTTTTTAAACTGTTTTTCGGACATTTTTCATGAAAAAAATCGATTTTTTTTCCTTCAGGGACCCCTCCCCCCAAAATTTTGGGAGTTACTGACCCCCGGCCCCAAAAAAGTGCTCCAACCCCCCCCCCCCTCCCCCCAGACCTCGGAGCTCCGTTACATGTATGTCTCAAACTACATATTTTTTCTATCGCATGAAGTTTTCACTTGAGGTATCAACAAGATAAGGAATTTCTAACGCCAAAATGTTGCGTTTTCCTTCTAATAAGAAGTCCGCTGGCCTACGATACATCAAAAAACTACGTCACTCTGTACATGCTTGTCGAAATGATCAAGGATAAAATAGCTGACTACGCATACGACGCCAAATTAGCTGGTCTTAATTACCACATTGACAATGATCAGTACGGGATATTTATTAAAATTGATGGATTCAATGAAAAACAATCACTCTATTTAACGAAGTTTCTGGACGAAGTTATCCAATGTGAATTGAACGCCAAAAGATTTGATGCTTTAAAAGATTTTTACATTCTCGATTTGAAAAATTTCGAAAAGCAACAACCGTACAAGCAAATCGATCATTATGTAGATTTACTGTTGTCAGAAATGATGTGGTCAAAGGAAGATTTATTGAAAGAAGCTGAAGGTACGTCAACTCTGTTCTCTGAAGTTTTCTAAAATTTTATATAAGTGCTTCCGAAGGCCGTGAATTATATACACAAATGTAGCCTGAAAAAGCAAATTTTCTCATTACAACATTTTTCGAAAAATTCTGAATATTGGGATTTTTTACCTTAATGCATTTCTCAACTTGATATGAGGTCTTGGAGTTCATCAAATTTCAGAAGTTCATTTTTCATTGAATAGTAATTATGAACACTTGTTCCAAAGCACTCGCAATCGTGTTTCTGATGCATATGTCTCAGAATCTCACAAGCTCTCCCCGTTCCTGAAATCAAGTATAGGTTAACCTTCGATTGTTTAAAACATTTATGCAAGTTTCATTGTAAAGAAATCCTATGGAAAAAGTGAGTAGTGTAACATAACTCATGTTGTTATGGGCTATCGATTGTATACTATAACACGTGTGAGCAGTAAACGTTCACCGTTAGTTTTTCTATCTAACCAAAAAAAACTTCCAGACGTAAATTTGTTGGCTTTGAAAAATTTTCGACCGTTATTTTTTAACAACGCTCACATCGAGTCATTGATCGTCGGCAATACAAATGAAGAAGTAAAGGAAAAAATTATAATTAGTCAATGTAAATTTAATTATTTTTTGTTTTATACCCAGATTGCCAAAACACTCTTGAAAATTGCTGTAGATAGCCTCGAAGGACTTTGTAAAACGAAACCTTTATTTTCTTTTGAAATACGCTCAAACAGAACCCTCAAGTTGCCGTATGGTAAGCATTCGTGTTGTTTCTGAATGATTCTAATATATGTATGTGCCTGCGAAAGGTTGCCGAAACGGACAAACCAAATCAAAGTTGAAAAAAATTTTCAGTGCGTGTATTCTTTTCTCGAATTTTGGAGCTTTTTGGGTACATAAAGTTGACTTCAGCTACGTGTCAGGGATGGACATAGTCTATCTCCAGGTTGTGAAGAAATAGCCGAAGTCGACGCGTTTTGCGTCGACGCCGATTTGCATAGACACCATGCATAAATATGCCGGTCGTCTATGTTTTTGGTCATTCAGTGATTTATTGTTTGATTTTTTATTAAAAGAAGAAATCGGCGGCCCGGTGGGGCATTTTATTATATTCTTTTGTTATTTATTTGTGGTGGAGCATTTCCGCCTTCAATACAACGACCCGCGGCCGACAGCCTTTGGATTACTCGCAGCGGAGGGAACGCAGGTTAGACCCCGGACTTCTGGAGAGCCACCCAGCGTGCAAGTCTACATTTACAACTCAGTTCTCGGCCTGATTTCTGATTTTGCCCGTGGTTCGAAGTTACTTGAGCTCAGGGTGTTATCTTATCTTCTGCAGTTCTTCGGGACGAAAGCAGGAGATCTTTGTTGACTTCGAGACTGACTGAACTGGTGCAAACTGATTCTACCTAAGGTTTCGGCCTGATTAGGTGAATTAGCTAGTGACTGATTAGGTCTTTTTTTGGTATCAAATCCTTTATTATATTTCTCAACCTCAACCCAAGTCTCATTTCAACATACGTTGGGAATTCTATTGACTTGCGTTTTCTACATATGGTTGTAGCGGAGCTCGGTCGAATAGTGTTATCTCAAAGCTCAAAATATTTATATGCGTCGAGCCCTGGAATATGAAAGTTGTGTTTTTCTCAAGGTCATTTTTCCATATTTTCAGTGTTAAAGTCGATATTATATATACACTACTTTCGACAATACGTCCATCCCGCTATCATGTTTAGCATGAACTTTTCGATTAAAGGAAGCCATCCGATTACCCGTATTTTATATAAAGTTTGTTTTTCAGGCTGCAATTATTTCTTCGAGATGGAAAATAAAACTCACCCGAATTCAGCATTGTCGGTTTTATTCCAAACTAGCATGGAAAATCCATTGCACAACATGTTAATTGAACTTATTGAGCAAATTTTATGCGAACCTTTCTTCGATCAATTACGTACCAAAGAGCAACTTGGTTAGTAACGCTCTGATTCCTCAAGAATTTCATGCTGCGTACTAAAGCCAAATTTTCCATTCAAGACGAATAGGTTACTCTAGAAGGAAATTTTCAGTTCTGACAAACTGAAATTTTTGAATAAGCTTGCTAAGGATCTTAACATATCTTTTAAAAACTTCTAGCCATCCTGTACGTTACATAGCTTTTACTCCGATACAGGATATATTGCGTGCAGCAGCGTACGCAATTATTACGGCGTAAGGAGTCTGCAACTCAAAGTGCAAGGTAGTCGTAGTCCGCGGTATGTTGAACAACGAGTTGAAGCTTTTTTGGCGCAATTTGAGGTTAGGGATTTGACATCTCTTTACGATTTACTTACATAATCGATGATTTTCTTTTCAAGAAACATTTAGAAACTATGTCCTTGGAAGACTTCGAAGAGCAAAAGGACGCGTTAGCTACCGTGCGCTTAGAAAAAAAGAAAAATCTGCGTGATCAAGGCGATAAATTGTGGGACGAAATTTATCTTCATCAGTATCATTTTGATAGAGGTGAGGACGAACAAAACTTACTCAATTCACAACATTTTAATGAAACTTAATGAACGCTTTTAATTAGAGGCTTTTTGTTGTGTGTTTTTTGATTTACTTGTTGGTCAAATTATTATGCTGCCTATCTGAGGTTTCTCCAATCTACATTATGTAAATCAATGCTAAGTTCACTGCATTTAGTCCCAATCGAAAGCAGTATCTCCGTTAACTTTACCAATTAATTCAGTGGAGATTTTCTCTTTAGATAATGCGGAAGTTGAAATTTTGAAATCAATAAAGCAGGACGATGTATTGCGATATTTCAAGGTTAGAATAGCTGATTTTCGGACTACTAATTTTTTATCTTTTTGCACCGGTTCTAGTCATGGTCGCTTCGTTATTCTACATAAAATCTTTGGTCGTGACAAAATTGTAAATAATATTTTTCCTCCGTTATTTTTAAATTGACTTGAGCGTGTAAATTGCATAAGCTTCTCGTCTGCGATTCATTACATATGAGAATTTTTTTAAAGGATCACTTATCAGTCGATGGTCGCAGAAGACGTAAACTGTCCATACACATTTATTCCTCGGAAAAATGGGCAGAAAAAAAATTAGATTGTGGTTCGCTTGGCGACACTGGAGAATACAAAGTAACTATTCCACTGCAGCTGATTCTAACTAGATTTTCACGACAATTCATTTTGAGGCTTTGCCGATACACGATATTAAAGCTTTTAAATCCTCACTGCCAGTGCCATTCTACGATCCACCGAAACCATACCTAAAAATTCCGGCCGCTGGTATGAAGTTTGGAAGACGCCAAATTGTAGAACAAATTTTTGGTGTTGAATTTCTCGAACGTGTTATGCATGAATAGGTGATATTTTTTAAAATTAAATTTATATCACACAAATAAATATTTATATTCTAACTTGTAAAATTTTGGGATGTGGTGTTGGAAAGTGTTAAACGTGTGTTTTTTTCGGTCAAAAAGTGGAAAAAAACGCTCACTATTGTCACATTAAACAGAGGTGGAGCCATGTCACATTAACTGAAATTGGTGATCAGTCACATTGACGGGCAAACCCGTACCATATCCCATAGGAAACATGGCCATGACACGGTAGGTGACATGCTGTGACCCCGTGGGGTGGCTCCAGTAATGTTCTCTGTTTCGGGAACCCAACCCAGCTGATACTACCACAGGTAAACCTATGGTGTATCTCGGCCTTGTCCTGGGGTTAATGCTGTAGGATAATGGACAACGCGGCCGGGTCGGGGGTGTCAATCCCTAATCCTCATTCTACGGAATGGGGGACGGTGCCATTCGGAGAATGGCTTACTGTAGGGGACCCGATTGTTAATCTAAATCCCCTTTATTGGCCCTGACCTTAAGGGTCTGAGGGCTTTCTTAACTGAGGGTCCTTCCGAGGGAAAACTAGCTTAGGGGAGACTCCCACAAATATACCCTCAATAACAATAACCCCTGAGAGGACTCACGATACTCCTTCTCAAGTTACTCGGCGCTGGGCGACGGGTTCGGGGTCAAACGCGGGGTCCTACGGACGGCGATGTGGGAACGAACTCCGAGCGATTCGGCGTGGGGATTCGGCGGCTGCTAAACGGCAGGCGGCGATCACTAACGTTTCCTCGGTGAGGGGCGACGGGTCTCTACACTAACGGCGACGGTGACAGGTTCCTACGGTCGGGTTACTGTAGGCGACGGTGTGTATGTGTAGGTATGTAGGTCGGGGCGAAAATATGGTAATTTATTCGACGTACGGCAAGGCGCAGTTGACAACAATAAAGATATATAAAAATATCGACGGCGGACGCGACGTGAAGCTAAACGACGAAAAACCAGTTAGGCTCAAAGAGAGTGCCAAAGACACACAAAACATGCCCTTTTAAAGGGCTCCATAGACTACAGTATGCCTTGGGCGGAGTTAACACTCCCCCAAGCTAACTTCTGCAGCGGAAATCGTTGCAGAAGATGCCTATGATCACATAGACATTTTCTGTTCACAACGTTAAGCATTGGGGCGAGTTTTCACTCTCCATGCTTAACATAGGAACGTCACTAGTGAAGAATTTCAACTAGTCGTTTCACGTTGTGAAACGTCGCTAGTTTCTACTGATAAGAAGTGCACGTTGTGCTCTAATTACAGCGATGAGCTCGGAGAGCTTATCTCTAACGGAAATTCTTGACTAGAGGGTACATACCGTAGTCTACGTGTGCGATTGAAAATAATAAATCGAAACGGAAATAAATGTGCGCAAAAGCAACAGAAATAAACATAAAAAGTACACACATAAATTGCATGTAAAAAGTATAAAAACGAAACGCAAAATTGATGTAAATTACTGTAACACAAAACATAACGAAAACATAATGAAAAATTGTGATGTGAATCACGTGACGTTCGACGAAATCCGTCGGCACGTGACACGGCGGTCCTTCGAAAAAGGGCGTCCTCGTCCTTGTGCCGGCTGCGACGGTCAAACGTTCAGGTGAGGGTGACGGCGAGCGGTTGCTGGTTCAGTGGTTTTTCGGTATGTTCCGGTTTGTGGAATTGTGTCAATGTTGCGTGGAGTTGCTGACGTCCATTGGAGATGCGTGAAGTTGCTGACGTCATTTGATCCCTTCGGTGAAGTTGCCAATTGTCGGTTGATTTGTGAAATCTGAAACGAGACTAAAAGAAAAATTTTAGAGGCCAGATATAGGCTATCGCATGGATGCGCCTGCAATGTGAAGCAATACCCTAGTTTAGATGCATTGATCGCTGCTCATTCTCTTCTTTACACTGCTACTCCAGCTTGGAACAGAAGTGGGTATTTTGTGAGGGGCACGGCGGTCCTTCGAAAAAGGACGACCCCGTCCGTAAGTAAAGAAGAGAAGAGCTACTTGATTACGGGTCGGCGACCTCGGCATCAAGATGTGGGTCAATGAGATCTTGTGTAAAATCTCTATTTGTTGACGGGATCAACAAATGTGCCGTCTCGATGACCTGGGAAGTGGAAGGTATCTCCTCTTCTTCCGTAGGCTGAGCTGGTGACACGTAGCGTCTAAGCTGATTGACATGCACAGTATCCTCTTGATCAGCCTCAAGTCGAATGGTGACATTAGGATAAGCCACATTCGTGACAAGGTAGGGGCCATCATAAATGAGTAATAATTTGGGCGTTAGACCACGTTTTCCAGTAGTGCGCAGTTTGAGCACTTGATCCCCAACCTTGTATGAGACATCTCGTGCCATGCGGTCGTAGGACCTAGCATAAGCCGCTTGTGATCTCTCAATTTTGCTCTGGATCAAAGTCAAGGCATTTGTAAAATGCCGTTTGACCTCCATATCATAAGTAGAAACGTCTATGATATGGGCGGGAGGATTAAATGAGAGTGCTGCATCAACAGGTAGCATGGGAGTACGACCATACATGAGTTCAAAGGGTGAATACCCTGTGGACTCATTCATGCTAATGTTGACAGCGAACACAGAATACGGCAGGTGTTCATCCCAATCCGTATGACCTTGGTGGACATACATACGTAACCGTGTGGCTAGCATTTGGTTAGCTCTTTCCACTTCTCCGTTTGTCATGGGATGATAAGCGGTGGAGTGGATTTTCTTAGTTGAACAGATGGCAGTGATTTCAGTCATCAGTTTGGACGTGAAATCAGTACCACGATCAGACTGAAGAATCTGCGGTGCCCCATGTCTGCAGACAATTTGAGTAACAAAAAGTCGAGCTATAGTTTGCGCAGTAATGTCCGGAGTAGCGAAAGCTTCAACCCATTTAGTAAAATAGTCTATAAAAACTACAATAAATCGGTTTCCGTTTTCACTAGTGGTCATTGGTCCCATACAGTCGACACCGACTCGATGAAACGGTCCCGTAATGGAGATTGGTTTCAGAGTTGCACGTGTCTTTTGTCTGGCAGGCTTATTCCGTTGGCAAAGATCACACCGCTGACAAAAGGACTTGACGTCCGCACTGAGGGAAGGCCAGTGGTACCTGCGGGCTATAAGCCTCGCGGTACGTTTCGCACCAAAATGTCCAGCAAGAATGTCGTTGTGATGAGCCTCAATAATGGTAGTAACCATTGAACGAGGGACAACAATCTTGTTGGACTCGCCTGTCCACTTCTGAAGGATGTTATCCAACAGGTGGTAGCCATTAACATCATTTTGATCACTGTAGGGTTTTAGTGACCTGAGAATGGAGGCTAATTCCGGATCCTCAAATTGAGTTGCGAGAAGGTCATGGTGCTGCGCATCCTGTGATATCTCTGCATAAGACTCAGACCTGGCCAGGTGCTGCGCACCATTGGCGGTCTTTTGGGATGAGTTCGCCAGGCGCTGAGCACCATCGGAAATCATCATAACTTCTCCCTCGGGTCTGTATAGGGGAATATCGTCAATACTCTCCCCGGCAAGGGAATTAGGATCAGGAAGGCGTGATAATGCGTCGGCATTACCATTAGACCGACCTTTCCGCGGCTGAATAGTCAGTTTGAATTCAGCTAACGCGAGGCCCCACCGAGCTATCCGGGACGAAGGGTTCGGTTTTTCCAACACAGCCTTAACAGCAGTGTGGTCGGTCTGAACGACCACCTCATGTTGAAAGAGGTATGGCCGAAAGTGCTTGACGAAATGGACAACAGCGAGAGTCTCCAACTCCGTAATAGTGTAGTTTTTCTCAGCTGCTGTTAACCCTCGACTGGCGTACGCAACAGGATGGTCGTATCCATTCTCGTCCAACTGGCTTAGAACTGCTCCTATCCCCGAAATACTCGCATCAGTTTGAAGTATAAAGGATTTCGTAAAGTCCGGATGGCGCAGGACAGGAGGGTTCAACAACAGCCTTCGGAGTTCGTCGAACGCCGCTTGCTGAGGTTTTGACCACTGGAAGGTAACTTCCTTCCGTAAGAGCTTGGTCAGCGGCTCGCTGAGCCGAGCGCAACCAGGGATGAAACGCCTATAATAAGACACAAGACCAAGAAAAGACTTGATGTCTTTAGCGTTTTGTGGAATGGGTAGATCCTGGACGGCAGCCAATTTGACTTTGTCTGGCTCGAGCCCCTTCTGTGAGATGCGGTACCCGAGATATTCTACCTCAGAGTGCGAAAACTTGCACTTGCTCAGTCTGAGCTTCATTCCACCCTGACGGAGACGCGTAAACACATCCGTCAGGCGCTCAAGCATCTGGGTGTGAGAGTTCCCGAACACCAAGATGTCGTCGAGATAGGTCAGTGCAGTGCGCCACTGCAGTCCTGTAAGAAGCAGGTCCATGAGGCGTTGAAACGTCCCAGGGGCATTGCAGAGACCAAAAGGCAGATAGTTGAACTCGTAAAGTCCAATAGGTGTATTAAACACCGTTTTTTCTTTGTCTGCCTCGGCAATAGGTATGGACCAGTAGGCGTTAGCCTGGTCAAGGGTAGTAAAGTATTTCATACCCTTGAGTGTGTCCAGGATATCATCAATCCGTGGGAGAGGATAGACATCCTTTTTCGTGACCTCGTTGAGACCACGAAAATGAACACACATCCGGTGTGACCCATTTTTCTTGCGAACCAAGACGGTGTTAGTAGCCCAGGGAGAAGTGCTAGGCCGAATAATACCTTTCTCTTGGAGCGCTTTGACCTCTTGTATGATGAGATCCTTTTCCTTGGGCGCGGTGCGGTAAGGGAAACGGCGGACTGGGCGAGCGTCACCCGTGCTGATCTCATGGTGCACGAGGTCAGTGGAACCTGTGTCCTTTTCATCAACAGCGTAGAGGTCAGTAAATGCGACCAGCAGATCGAGCAACGCTGTTTTATCCTGTGAGGAGATATCTGGAGATATCACAGCATTGGCTTCAACCCACTGACGGTCAAGAATGGTATCAGACTTGACTGCCGATCCCTGTAAGGAATCAGTATGCATCTGCACATGACCGATGGTCGTGTGTGGGTAGAGAACCACTGCGTGTGTACTTGGGTTAACTACCTGTAGGGGTATGCGACCATTGGTCACAGTACTCACAGTACCAGCAAAGTATACATTACGTTGTTGGCCCAAAAGAGGCTTAGGGAAGAAAGCTACTTCGGGCACAGTTGCATATATTGAAGGTACCGGTGCAGTGAATTGTGTTAGCGAGCGAGGCTCAAGGACAATCAACTCCTGCAAGGGTAGTGCCCCACGAGCAGAAGGTGGATTGTGGATGAGGCCTTCGCACGGAACTCGAAGTTCCTTGAACTGGAGAAAGGATTTCTCCCAGCTCAAGCTGACACAATTGAAGCGTCCGAGGAAGTTCGTCCCCAAGACTAGTTCAGCTGAACAATTCTCTTGAACCTGGACTTGAATCCGTTCAGAGACATCAGCCACTGTCACCGTGACATAGGCAGAGCCTAGCAGTAGAATCGGGGACCCATTGGCTGCTATGGGGCGAGCCCTAGTCTCTGTGAGTACCAAGTGGGGTAACTGGACCGCCAACTTGTGATCCAGGAGCGAGAAAACAGCTCCAGTATCAATTAGAGCTTTGGCCTCTACCCAATTGTTCAGTAGAACCTCGATATGAGGGGTCCTCATCTCAGTGGGGTAGAAAGCTGATACTACATGACCCGGGTCAGGTACAGAGTTATCAAAGCTCGACTCTGGCGCATTGGTTCGCCTCGGTATGGGTAAGCCAGTGCGTCGGAGTAAACCTACCAGAGCATAGCCAACCGATGTTTCCGGATTGGCCTCAGGGGTTGGATGGACCTGAACAGTGAGTACATGATCTGACCTCTCTCCTGAGCTCTGAGTAGCTCCTAGTGATTCAACCTCGACATCAGAGAGTGGTGGCACCTCTAGTACAGGGGATGCAGGTGCATCAGAGTCACTAGGCTCGCGAAAACGGCCTTTCTCCAGTGTAATTGGAGAGTTTCCAGGCGGGGGTCGAGGACCGTTTGACCCTGACCTGGCCATGGAATGACCGCTAGCCCGTCTAGAAGAGGTCCTACTTCCTCTGGTTGACCCACGGGATGAGGCAATGGAGGAAGCTCGCGAGGGTGGCCGAGAAACGGATGAAGTCCTTGACCTTGAACGAGACCCGGACCTGTGGGAGGCCCTCGATAGTGAACGTGTGTTCTCCCACCAGGGTTCGATCTGATCAATCTCAGCTGCTGTCACCAGAAGTGGTAGTTCTACCGCATTCAATCGGCAGACATGTTGTTGGTAGTCAAACGTAATATTCTGGAATTGTTCTAAAAAGTCCAATCCAAGAATCAGATCGACCGGTGCCCAGAAAGGAGACGTAGTCTTACACACATGGAGATGTATATCCACTCGTGTGTGTGGCTGACGGGTTCCCGGCAACATTAGCTCATACGGTCCTGAAAGGAGAGTATGAACAGCTTTACCATTGATGCTCATCAATGGATTAAAGTCATGATGTTGCTGGAAAGCCATCGCCGCCTTCGGACTTTCTTTGATTAGCGCTTTGTGAAGGCGTTGACTAATAATAGTCCGTGGACAACCAGTATCAAGGAAAGCTGGAGTTTCCTTGTGGTCAACCAGTACAACAAAACACGGAGTGATCCTGTCTAACTGAGTTGGCACATCGTTCTGTACGTAATGAAAACCTACCCAACGCTGAACTTTCCGGAGGAGGTTCAACGGAGAGTATTGGCTAACAAACCGAACCTGTCTTTTCCGCAGGCGGTAGCTGAGGTAATAGGAGATCCCAACGTAGATGAGAAATCCTGTACCGGCCAGTACTGCCAGGGTAATAAGTGTGTTAAAGATTAGCTGCACTGGACCGCTCAAAAGAGACTGTAAGCCCTGCATGAGGTTGTGCTGCTGACCAGTAATCACGTGGTTTGCTGCCAGACCAACACCTTCCAGTGAGGCTCTGATGTCAGTCCCTACCCCTGCAACCGCCTGATACAGGGTATCTGGTTGTAGGGATAAACCAGCTGTATAGTTTACCAACCGGTTCAAGACCGCTCCAATTTGCTCAGTCTTGTAAACGTACTGTTTAAAGAAAGCAAAACTTGAAGGGGTCATCGCCAACTGGTCATGAAAGAGCGCAGGGGCGTCAAAGTGAGTGACGTTGAAGCGCTGCTTCCAGAACAGTTCAAGCGGAATGTGGCTCACATGGACCGTGCCAGATTCAGTAAACCAGCCAGAGCGATTTCGGAAAATTCCTGTAAAGTGGTGGTCACACGGCACCTTTGGACTGAATTTAGTGAGATCTGGGCCACCGGGGGTGGCAAAATAAATGGTACCGCCAACCTGTACGGGTAGATACTTGTAACAGGTGTCTCCCACTCGGTACGAATGATAGACATAAGTGGCGTTGACCTTTTGACACGGCCATATCGTCAGTGCTTCACCCGTAAATTCCGCCGTCAGGTCATTCCTCTGAAGAAATGCCCGGGCTCCTAGTGTAGGGTCAAAACGAAGCAACTGCCAAGTCAGATCAAGGTAGCGTTGAGCGTGAGAACACAACTCTAGCCACATGAATCGAAAATTGTTAATTTCCGACTCTTTGATCTGTTGAGCCAGGTAATTCAGTTTGGCATTGACGGGGTCAGGGACGGAGTCCTTTGCCAATCCGAATAACCTCTGGGTCAGATTAAATCTTCCGTGGATGCGTAGAAGAAGACCCTGATCCGTTCGTACTGTATTCAACCGGAGGTCAGGACACAGTCGAAACACACGAGAGTTTCCCGGGATCTTCAGGGCAACCTGCAAATCATCAATGATGATGTGGTTCCCTGATACAGACGCAGTGTAATTACCTTGTGGCCGATAATGGCACTGTGCTGTAAAGTTTGTGGCAGGCCAAACAATTACCCCGTCTAGAGTAGTGCATTGACCTGCAGTGGGACTGCATCCACCTACATCTCCTAAGGTACTTAGAGCTGTAGTGCCATCCCACGAAGCGACCTGTCCCTCCTCGATGAAAAGGTTAGTCACTGTCTTGCAGACGTCATTGCAGCACCATGAGTACATCACCTCCAGTGTTTGGTTAGTGCTATAAAAGCCAGGACGTATTTCCACGAGCTTTTGTAAACCAAACACCTTTGTGCGATGTGCTAGTGTACACGCCGCTGGCGCGAGGTGCTGAGTAGTAATGAGGTCCGCAGTAATGCCCCTAGATCCGAAAAAACCAGTGTTTGTGCATACTTTACGATTCCGCAAGGTACATTTCCATGCTTTAGTCGTGATTGGATCGGAAATAGGTACATATACTGTAACATTCATGCGTCGTGGACTCCATGAAGATTTTGGTGGTTTGCATTCAACTTTTTGAGGTAACTCAAGTGGATGACCGCTTCTTGAAAGACCACAAAATTGGTATTGAGTAGCATGTGTTGCAGAGCTCATTCCTAAGAACAGTAGTGTCACGAAGGCCCAATTTATTACAAACAATATATTTACAAACGGTGTCTGTAAATTTACACCAAAATTTACATTTTTCACCCGTCGGGCGGCTTCATTCTTCGACGTCGTCGTCGTCGGACGACGCGGGCTCCTCTCCGGGGAAGTCGATGACCAAGCCTCCTCCGGGGTGGACTTCTCGAAGAACGCCAATCTTCGGGGACCGCGGGACGGTAGCCGTCGGAAATGGCGACGCCTCGGTGACGTTGACGGCGTTGTGAACGGCGGGCAACGGTTCTCCAAAGGCGTTGGCGACCGGTTGCTGTGGCGCAATCGCCGCCAAAGTTTGGGCTCCCGTCGTCGTTGTCGTCGGTGACGTTGCAACAACTGCTGTGGGCCGCACGTTGCGACTGGCCTTTTCCACAGCGCGGCGGACGGCGTCCACTGCCGGCGATGACGGTTCACCGTCCAACAGGATCTTGTCCACCGGGGTGGCGCGGATAGTTCCGTCGGCGATAAACTCGAGCGCCCGTCGAGCGACGTCGGGCCCCAAAATCCGCAACACCGCCGGTGCCAATAGCATGACGTCGGCGGCCGTAAGCGCCTCAACCTCGAACGGCTCGTTGAGTAGCGCCCAGGGGAGGTGCGGATGCTTTTTGGCCAAGTCGGTTGACCAAACAGCCCGCATCGCGTCGGTGACGGATGAGGAATCTGTAAGCAAGAAATCATTAAAGCCGGAGACTTGTAAAGATGTCTACTTTGTGAACTTGAAACTTCAGAAAAAGAAGGCAGTTTACCTATCAGATTCATCGATTCCAGTTGACCGACGACCTCCAACGCGGAGTCCGTGGGAATTCCGGGCGGCGGTCCCTGGTTGATAACACGTGCCGGTGGCGCCGTTGTACCTTCCGTCGGTCGATACGACGTGATTACGCTGACGTTGCCAGTCGTTTTCGGTGTCGCTGATGGGTTTACGTTGACCGGCGTCGCGTATTTCGGTGGTGGCGGCGGAAAAGTCGACAACGGGGTCGCCGAAACTACTGCCGTAGCTGAAAAACCAATACTGATTACACAGACAGGATAACACAGTTGTGAGCGATCCGCCAGGTGTTCAGCCAAAACTTCATCATCCAGATCAAATAAATCTGGGTGAAGAAGACCGTCGGTAACCCCTACAGCATTATTTTGCCGTGGAGGTGACCGATATTGGTTCCCTATCCCGTGAGGAGTTGGATTAGTATACCTCCGAAAATTTCCACTTGCCCCCTGAGGAGAATAACCAGAATTACCAAAATTATTCTCACCAGGCAGTGTCGAATTTCGATTGGGGCAAGCTGTTGCCCGGTGCACTCGTAGTTTTCGGCAATGCGGGCAGGGTCTGTCGCATCGGTCAGTCGGGTGCGCCCTCGTTCGACAAAAATAGCAACGGCTGGCGCCGGTGGCGGAGGCGGTGCTAGGGCCGGCGCTATCGGGATTTTGCGCCCGGCAAGTAGCGTCGTTGTGGGTGCAGCGTCCATGGTAGGAGCACATCTGTAGATGTGCCCCTGACGGGCGATCGCCGGCGGTCTGGACACGCGCCGATGGCGTCGATGACGGCGTCGAATTTCTCGAAGGTGGCGCCGATTGCTGAGCCGTAAGTCGCGCAACGTGAGCCGTGAGCCGGGCCATCTCCGATTGTAAACGTCGAACCTCGTCGGACGGCGTTGCCGACGGACGTTGAGCGGTGCTCCTTTGATTCGACATTGACCTGACGTTGTCGGCGGTCCTTTGTTCTGAAGAGAAAACAGCATTAGATGGGGCAGTGTACCTAATCTCATCCCGAAAAATCTGTGATTCCGCGTAGCAGGCTGCTTTGAGCGTCTCTTCAAGAGTTGTGAACTCCCTGAACTTAATACTATCTCTAAGGACTGGTCTCAACCCTCTTAGAAACATAGGTTTAATAATAGAATCCCTAACGTCAGTCGCGAGATCCGGATAAGCCACCCTGGACAGTCTCTTAAGGTGCTCAAGGTAGACTATCGCGGATTCAGTCGGCTTTTGCAGGCGATCCTGGATCAACTGCTGATGCAGATCTGAATCACGCCCTACTGGAAAGTCTCTCCTAAGAAAAGCTGTGAACTCTTCATAGCGGGTAGGCTGCGGAGTACCACTGCTAAAGTCCCGGTAGGATGCCAGAGCAGGACCTGTAAGGCAAGACTCCAAAAACGCGATTTTATATGCATGATCCGCTTCTGTTACCCCTTGAAGTGTAAAGAAGCGGGTCAAGTGGGATATAAAATCCGTTATGGACTCACCAAAAGCACCTGAAAAGGCAGAAGGGGCCATGAAGCTGGACACAGGAGGGTGCCTTCTGCCATTCATAGCCTCTAGCTTTTGGTTGAGTGGTCCAAGGGCATTTTCAAATGCAGCTTGGACCTTATTCTCAATCTGTGAAGGTAAATCAATTTCTGACTTCATAGATGAGAATTCGTCTTCCTGTAAGGTATATAAGACTGATGATTGTGCCTGTGAAGTTATTCGATCAAACTGAATAGAGAGGGGTTCACTTGTCCGTTTAAACTTAGTACTAAGTCGACAGGAACGTCTAGGTGTCTCTATTTTGTAGGAGTAAAGTAAGCGTTACTTTTGTAGTCGCGTGGCGAGGAAGCGCGGGAAGTACGAGATCGTTTGCGCGACGGCGTGTTGAGGCTGTAACGCTTGTTCTTTTCAATATCTAGCGGCCACTCAGCGATGGGGGATAGAAAAGGACAAGGTTTTAGCTCTCAGAACAGCCAGACGGAAAAATAGGTTGACTCAGAAGGGAATTTATCTGGTCACCTACGTAGGTAAAGAGGGGATAACCCGAGTGTAAAGAGAGGGAGGAGTATACCCAACCTTTAGAGATGAATGGGGCAAGACCCGGTTATTTGAACCAAAAAGTATAGTACATTTGAAAGAAAGTGGTGGAATTCCAAACCATAAAATTAAGGAACCGACGTGAGGGCGTACGGATAAACCCGCTCAAAAGGGAATTTTATCTGGAGGTTAAGTCCGTTGTACTAGTTTACAAACTTTGGGATATGGGAGGGCTCGTAACCGACAAAGTCCTACTCACCAGGAGTAGCGCATGGAGTAGCTTAAGAATTAATAAGTAAAGGGGGACAACTTAAAGTAAACTTAATGGGTGCTAATAGATAGGGACAAAATTAGTTTACAAACCAGACTACGCAAAGGGAATCACACTATTACGCAATCGGCCTCACTCACTAGGAGCAATTGCGAACTCTGAAAAGTGTGATGACTAGACAGGAGGATCCCGGGAGGACGTCATTCGCGTATATGCTACAACCGTGCCCAAAAACGGGAATGCGCGTTTTGAACAGAACGGGAACTCTCCAGGAGTATTATATACAGCTGGGGGCCGGGTTTCCATTCACTGAGATGAAGTGAGGATCGCAGGTCACCAGTTGAGATATAAGAGCACCAGGTACCAGGGTGCTATTCTGACACACTCAGTCAGTAAAAGGGCATGGGGGTCCTTGGCCCAGCTGTGCCGGTGGTGGAGGTGGGGAAATGCAGGCTTCCTCCTATGAATCGAGGCTAGGCTCAACGCATCTTGAGATCAGGGGTACAGTCTGTCTCGAATAAATGAGTGTAAAGTGAGGAGCTAAGGCGGACTTAGTTGTAACGTGTTTAGGCGGACTCGAACACCTTCGCTTAGGCGGACTAGCGGTAATATTATGCTAAGGGACAAACCAACGGAGGCGGACTCAGGATTAAGGGCGACTCTAGTGCGGACATTATTAGGCCAGCTAACGAAGGCGTTTGAGTGTAAAGAAAAGAATACAGGGGGTCTTTTACACCTTAGGCCCAACCAGTGGCTGTGCCGTAATTCCTGAGGAATTATTCTGGTGGGGACACTAAAGAAGATCTTTGAAAAACACTTTGAAAAAGTGTGTTGACACACGCACCGGACACAGATAACAACTCACGACCACACTTGACGTCCAGAATCAAAAGTGGAAGGGTTACTGTACCTCGTGATCGGAGATCCCGAAACCCTCAGGGGCTGTGAAAACCTCATGGGTTGTGATACTCAAGTACCCGTACCCAGGTATACTGTAGTTAGAGTACGTGCTAATCGCAGTCATACTGTAACCAAAAAGGCCTACGGCGCTACAGTAACCTTTCGGATCACACGCAGTGAATGGAGGCCCGAAATTAGGGGAAAAAATAGAAAGAAGAAGGAAAAATAAAAGCTCAGAGGAGAATTACGGCAGAATACTCGATTTACTCAGCTCTGGGAATTTTATGACTCTTGGGGATTAAGTCTGGGGAAAAAAATCGATCCCAGAGGATTAACCAAGGCTTACGGGAGCTAGTATACTCATGGGGGGGGGTTAATTACGCGCAAGAATCATTAATTTAATCACGCGTGGGGCAAATCCCGACCTACAGTAATTAAGTTTTACTCAAATGCGGTGCTATCTGAGTTGGCGCTAAACTCGAATATAAGGGCCTATTCCGACCTAAGGGGTAGTCTACCTTCTTACGGGCGTATCCACTTACATGAGGGCAAAAAAAATTCATCCCAAGGGTCAGTGTCCCACTTTGGAAGCGAATCAGCAGACCTGAGAGAGGTTTCCCCACTCAAGTGGCGATTCTCATGATCTGATGGAGGTTTCCCCTACTCAAATCGAAAATTTACCTAGTTGAAAGAGGTATCTCACTCAAAAGGGTAAAAGGTTCGTTCCCAAGGACTGTGGAGTCAGACTTAAAGGTCGATTTTCCAGCCTCGCCATGTCACATTAAACAGAGGTGGAGCCATGTCACATTAACTGAAATTGGTGATCAGTCACATTGACGGGCAAACCCGTACCATATCCCATAGGAAACATGGCCATGACACGGTAGGTGACATGCTGTGACCCCGTGGGGTGGCTCCAGTAATGTTCTCTGTTTCGGGAACCCAACCCAGCTGATACTACCACAGGTAAACCTATGGTGTATCTCGGCCTTGTCCTGGGGTTAATGCTGTAGGATAATGGACAACGCGGCCGGGTCGGGGGTGTCAATCCCTAATCCTCATTCTACGGAATGGGGGACGGTGCCATTCGGAGAATGGCTTACTGTAGGGGACCCGATTGTTAATCTAAATCCCCTTTATTGGCCCTGACCTTAAGGGTCTGAGGGCTTTCTTAACTGAGGGTCCTTCCGAGGGAAAACTAGCTTAGGGGAGACCCACAAATATACCCTCAATAACAATAACCCCTGAGAGGACTCACGATACTCCTTCTCAAGTTACTGGGCGCTGGGCGACGGGTTCGGGGTCAAACGCGGGGTCCTACGGACGGCGATGTGGGAACGAACTCCGAGCGATTCGGCGTGGGGATTCGGCGGCTGCTAAATGGCAGGCGGCGATCACTAACGTTTCCTCGGCGAGGGGCGACGGGTCTCTACACTAACAGCGACGGTGACGGGTTCCTACGGTCGGGTTACTGTAGGCGACGGTGTGTATGTGTAGGTATGTAGGTCGGGGCGAAAATATGGTAATTTATTCGACGTACGGCAAGGCGCAGTTGACAACAATAAAGATATATAAAAATATCGACGGCGGACGCGACGTGAAGCTAAACGACGAAAAACCAGTTAGGCTCAAAGAGAGTGCCAAAGACACACAAAACATGCCCTTTTAAAGGGCTCCATAGACTACAGTATGCCTTGGGCGGAGTTAACACTCCCCCAAGCTAACTTCTGCAGCGGAAATCGTTGCAGAAGATGCCTATGATCACATAGACATTTTCTGTTCACAACGTTAAGCATTGGGGCGAGTTTTCACTCTCCATGCTTAACATAGGAACGTCACTAGTGAAGAATTTCAACTAGTCGTTTCACGTTGTGAAACCTCGCTAGTTTCTACTGATAAGAAGTGCACGTTGTGCTCTAATTACAGCGATGAGCTCGGAGAGCTTATCTCTAACGGAAATTCTTGACTAGCGGGTACATACCGTAGTCTACGTGTGCGATTGAAAATAATAAATCGAAACGGAAATAAATGTGCGCAAAAGCAACAGAAATAAACATAAAAAGTACACACATAAATTGCATGTAAAAAGTATAAAAACGAAACGCAAAATTGATGTAAATTACTGTAACACAAAACATAACGAAAACATAATGAAAAATTGTGATGTGAATCACGTGACGTTCGACGAAATCCGTCAGCACGTGACACTATCAATGATTTTTTCGCTTCGAAATTGTAGTAAGCAATATTTTAGCGCGAAGAGCCAAAAAGAGTTTACTTTTTGGCCGATCTTGACTCGAAAGCAGTCATTTTTGATCAATAATTTGTATTTTACTTGAATTGGGAAGATAAACTGGAATATAAAGAAAAAAATCGAAATTTGGATTAATGATAGCTAACCATGTTTGCCGTTCGCCATCAAATTCTTTGCATTATTCTTCTCTTTAAGTTATTTTGCTTTCTTTCTGGGCGCCTGTTTATTGATCAATGACCATTTACTGAACAGACTTTTGTTTTTTGTTCTGTCATTTATATTCAAAGTTTTCTATGCTTATGTTCCTTGTCCATCTTGTCAATTTAATTTATTCTGATATTGCTTTTTATTTTCCTTCGTTATGTGCAGTAGTTCTCCATTTCTTCGGTATTTATTTATTGCCTGTTTTTTATAATATGCTTCCAAATTTAAAAAAGACAAAAATCTGTACTATCATCTAAATTGCTCGCACGAAGCTTCTACACTAAGGTTTTTCGCTCAAAAATTTAATTTACTTTGCTTTTGCGAGGGTATGTATGATCTTTCTTTCTTTGGCGGAACTTTTCATTCGACTTCGGCAGCGATCAGATACTTTGAAACAACGGCGGCACTTTTTCCTATATGGAACAAAAAAAAGAAAAAAAAATTTTTTTTCTACAGAACGTATCGCCAAGGCTGGATTTCAAGCGGAAAGACCAGAGTCTTTATTTTGATGACGGGAGTCTTTATTCTGATGACCGGAGTCTTTAGCCGCGGAGGCGTCAGTGTTTTAGAACGGAATCTTTAGCCACGGAGGCATCAGATTGGAAAGTTTGCAGCGGATGCAAGCTTTAAGTTTCATAGAGAAACGTATATAAAGCTTCTGGCGAAGTCTTTGAAACTCGAAATTCGAAAGGTATTGAGCGGATCAATACCAAACTGTAGAAGAAATCTCGGGGATACGGATGAGACGTAGAAAAATTTGAAATGTTTACGATGTCGTGCTTTCTTTGCCACCCAGTAGATTACGCGAAAGCATGTTTCGAAGCGGAGGTTTTATCGCAGCTCGCAAATCAGCCATATGCTACCTTTAGTCTGTGGAAGACTGTTATAGGTTAGTTCAAAACATTCAAAATGGTGAAGACGAAAGGGAAAACGGAATATATAATAAACGATTCGATTTCGAAGTAGAAAATAAATATTTTACGAATGATACAAAATTCGGTCTCAATGCAGTAGCGTGTGACTTGTCAGTTGTGGAGGACCACTGACTTGCGCGTTAAAAATTTGGAATGACGTTCGAGGCAAATACGGCTTTACGCAAGAAAGTGAGACTTTCTGAGATTGTCCGGGACAATCTAAACTATCGATTGTTACTACGTTTTTCGAAATTTCAGAGTTTTCGACCACTACGAAGGGTCCGATATAGTCTTTGTCGATTTTAGTCGATTTTTTGTTGTTAATCAATAGTAGGAGATCGTTTAGATCGTATTTCTTCTCTTTCGCTTTCTTATCCAAATATCGTTTATGTGATTCGGACGCGTTTTTCAAGTTTTCAGAAACTTTGTTATATAACGTTAGCTGCGCTCGCATGAAGATATACTGATACGCGTCATAATTTAGCGATAGCGTTAGACTTTTCGTGCAGTCGAAATCTATAGCGATTCTGGGTTCATACCCTCGCAAAAGTCAAAACGGAGAAAAGTGAGTAGCTGTGTGAGGAACAGCGTTATAGGCGAATGTAGCGAAAGATAGATATCATTCCCAATTGTCGGGATCTTCAGCGGTGAATTTTTTGAGTTGCGAAATCAACGTTTGATTGAATCTTTCTACCATTCCGTTACATTGCGGGTGATACGCAGTTGTATTGATTTTCTGAACTTTTAGTAGTTTCGCAATGTCTTTCATCAAGTTTGAAGTGAATCCTGAACCCTGATCTGATAGTAGATGTTTCGGGCTGCCATGAACCAAAACTATGTTGTTTACGAAATTTTGGACTATAGTGGCTGCTTTTTGATCCGGAATCAAATGAGCACTTACCCATTTAGTGAAATAGTCTTGAAATACGATGACGTATGATCTTTTCTCACCCAGAGGGGATATGTTTACTATGTCGGTAGCGACAATTTCAAATGGATATTTTGGTTGAATCGGCATCAACGGAGGAGGTTTCGGCAACTGTGAAGTTGTTTGTTGACATGTTTTGCACGTTTTGATCCACTTTATGGATTCTTCCATTTTTGGCCACCAGAAATGCTGACGTATCATCGCTGTAGTGCGTCTATGACCTTGATGGCTCAAAATCTTCGGGCCATGAAATTGATACAAAACACTTTCAATCAAGGTAGTGGGAACTACTATCGCCGAAGCTGTATTAGCTTGTTTTGACGTTCGGTAAACTATTTTGTTTTTCGGTATGAAAAGCAGATGAAATCGTAGAGATTTGTTTTTGTTCCAGAATTTTTATCAATTTCGCGATATACGGATCTTTCCTTTGAGCTTCTCGAATTTCTTCTGGCGTTTCTATAGTTACTAGCCGTTTCTCAGGCTGTTGAAAGTCTTCTTCGAACTTTGGCACTTTATTTCTTTCTTCTTTTTGTGTCATTGACCTTGTTATGGCTGCAGCGACAGTCTTTTTACCTTCGCGAAATGTTGGCCTGAATATTTTGTTCGTTACTTCTTCGCTAGTCATTGACTTTACTTTAGCGCGAGGCTCATTTTGTGATAGAAAATCAGCGCAAGCATTTTCTTTGATTCTCACATATTCAACTCGATAATCATGGTAGATCGAAATTACGCTTATCTGCTTCGTAGAGAAGCGGTAGATTCGCGTTTTCGCAGTCGAAATTTTCGATTTCTAGATCATCAGGATTCGTTAGTTTCTTATGGAAACCTTTTTTGTAACAGAGCGCTGTAGAGCGACGCCTGCAGTTTTCCTCCATTTTTTGGATTTTCGATTTTTCGCAAATTTCAGCATTTCCTCAACCTTTAGATGAGCTGGTACGGTCACCAAATTATGTCGTGCGTGAGAAATAAGAATAGACGACAGAACGCAAAGCTGTGTAGCTTGACGAGTTATCGCGCGTTTTAGAAGAGACCTACCAAACGTAGAAGAGCGTGCGGAACACTATAGATGAAACACTCGGAGTGTTTAATGAAATTAATGCAACGATAGTCGAATGCAGGAGATTGACGGGCTCGTAGAGAGCACTGTGTCAATTTAATCCAGGGATCTTCGCTCAGGTCGTCAAAGGTTTTTCGGATGCCTAAACTCGCGCCGTACTATCTTAACCGCTTTGAAGTTTCACTCGCTTACTCAAACTATTATTTAAATAGTTTGACTCAACCTAGAGCACACGCTCGGTTTTCGATTTACTAGCGATGCTCAGAGCCAATCACAAACCGACTGCTCACTAACACAAACGAAACAACAACTGACTTTATCACAAACTTGCTGCGAGTGTAATCTTTGATGTTGTAAACCTTCGGACAACTTTGAACAACTTTGAGCTGCGAAACGATGCATTCTTGCAAATCACTTTGAAAAGCTGATGAGCTTACTGTAGTCGATCGGCACACCACAACAATACTATGGATTATGATACTTATCAACAGTTCATTGCTTACCAGAATAGATTGCAGAATGAGCAACTCTATATGACACCACAACTGCCAGCCCCTAGCCAACGGCTGATGATCACAGCTCCCCCTCAAGGTCAGGTTCAAATCAGTAACCCTAGCCCAAGTGTGAAGGCAGTTTCCAGTAGTCAACCATCCACGTCGAGTCAGACAGAGTTCAGATCTGCTGGAAGTGTTAATAGCATTGCCACTACGGGTCAAGGTGTTAATGAAATGAAATGGCCAGGAGTATTGAAGTGTGCTGTGATGAAAGAAGATTATTCAAAGGTTACAGAAGCGTTCAAGCATGGGATAATTCCTAATCAGGAGAAACGATTAAGGTTTTCTAAGTTTCCTTGAACTCTCCCTTTTGACATTAATGTGATTGTATGTAATACTAACACCAATGCTTTAGTGGATACTGTTGCTCAGTGTTCGGTGATCTCTTCATGATTTCTTAAGGAAGCTTTTGATGAAGAATATACCGGATATCCTGAGATACTAAAAGTCACTGTTGCTGATGGTGCAGTAGTACATGCACATGGTTACATACAATTCAAAATGCATTGTGAATTTGGAATTTTCTTGGTGAAGGCCATAATCATTCAAAATGCTGAGGAAAATCTTATAATTGGAACAGGCTTTTTAGCACATCTAGATGTTTGAGTGATGATAGATTTTGGTAAAGGTATCATGAAGCTTAATGGAGTTGAGAAAGCTATAAGTGTTGTACCTAAAGATCATGCAAGTCATATACAAGCTATTGATTGTATAGGGGAAGCACCTATAGTACATTCAAGTCCTGAAGAGGATCAATACCCAGGATATGCAAATTGGGCATAGTGGTTCCAGTGGTGTCCTGTACGAAAGTATACATGGGACATGGAACTGATGTGCTTATTAAGGCAAGATTATAGGAAAAATCATCTAAAACAGACCTGAATTGTTTGGTCATAGATGGAAATAAAGAAGAAAAGAAGTTCAGAGTTGATAGCACACTGGTTGATGGTAAATGGAAAGACTTTGTTCTGATGATTTCAAATAATACGGGTTCCGGATGTCAATTGCAACCTAATCAGGTTGTAGGCTACTGTGACTCAATATTACAAGAAAATTCAGGAGTATCAGAAGTACAAAGTACGAGTTGTGGGATATTTAGTGTTGAGGATAATTTTATTGCCACTCCCAGAATGTCCATGCATGATGCATTGGCATTCAGGGAAGCACTATATAAAATGATCTCCAAGGCTGATATCGATGATGAATTAAAGGAAAAAGCTGTGGCAAAACTGTCTAAATACAGGGATGTTTTCAGCTTACCCAATGATCCCTTAACTGCAACACTGTATCTTACGTGCAAAATTGATACTGGTAATGCAATGCTAGTGGCAAAACATTATTACAGAGCTCCTATTAACCAAAGATCAGGGATTAGAGCTCAAGTCCAAGACGTGTTGGATAAAGGAGTGATTGAACCCAGCCAGTCATCGTGGGCTGCTCCACTTTTCCTAGTTGGGAAAAAGGACAGTACCGTGAGACCAGTTGTGGACTTCAGAGGTATAAATGAAGTTACTAAGGGGGATAGGTGTCCTATACCTAGAATGGATGATTATTTGGATTGTCTAAGTAATGCCAAATTTTATACCACATTGGATCTAAAGTCTGGATATTGGCAAGTCCCACTTGAGAAAAGTAGCAAGGTGAAAACTGCATTTATATGTCAGGAAGGCCTATATCAGTTTAAAGTTATGCCTTTTGGACTTGAAAATGCACCTGCAGAATTTCAAAGAATGATGGAAAGAGTGCTGCATGGTCTAGTCTGGAGAGTTTGTTTGGTTTACATTGATGATATCATTGTATTCTCCAAGACTTATGGAGAACATTTGAAGAATTTAGAATTGGTCTTGCAAGCTCTTCCGAAAGCAAAGCTAACACTTAAACCGCAGAAGTGTGAATTTCTTCCAAAAAGTGTTCATTTTCTTGAACACATACTGGACGAAAATGGAATCTCACCAGATCTGAAAAAAGTGAAAGTGATTATGGAATTCAAATTTCCCAATAGCATTAAGCATATGCAACGATTTTTGGGGATACTGCAATGGTGTAAGAAATTCATCCCAAACCTTGCAAATCTTGCAGAACCGTTGTATAAGCTTACCGCTACGGTAAAGAAGAAGTTCCGAGTGAAAGAGGAACATCGCCGAGTGTTTGAAGAACTGAAAAAAGCACACACCTCAGTGCTATTTCTAGGGTATCCTGTTTTGGATGGAACTGCGGAGTTCGTTCTCCAAACAGATGCCAGTGGAACCACACTGGGAGCAGTACTTTATCAGAAGACTAAAGATGACCAATGGCTAATAGCCTATAGCAGCTGAATCCTTAAGGAAGACGAGAGGAAGTGGTGTGCTACAGAGCGAGAATGCCTAGCGGTTGTCTATGGTCTTAAAGTTTACCGGCACTATTTGTCTGGACAAAAAGTATTGATCAAAACTGATCATAAACCTCTTTTATCAATGAAAATAAATACTCAAACCGATGACAAATGGAAAAGATGGTATTCCATTATAAATCAATTTAATGATAGATTAGAGTATGTGCCCTGTAGACAAAACGCAATGGCTGATTTCCTCTCAAGGAAAGATGAACCAGAAGACGCTAAGGACAAGAAGTGGGAATATCCCACAAGAAGTGGGAATATATTTGAAGACATATAGCCACCAAAGTGGGAATATGTCTTCAAAATTCAATTTCATAATTTCAGAACTCAAACCAATGAAATTGAAAGCCAAGAATTGGTACAACAATTTCAGAGAATAAGGGATGAAGAAATTGAAAGTAGAGACAAAAAATTGTCCCCGAGCAGACCAAGGAATTGATGGATACCCAGGAATTGAGCATAGGAAAAGAGAATATTGCACCAACTACCAAAGATACATTGCAAGTCAGAGATGAAATGCAGAAGCTTACGGTAGTTGATGCAGTCACAACTAGAAGACAAGCAAAACTTCAGGATCAGAGTGCGGGAAATCAGGAACAGGGTACATCTGCACCAATGGATACTGAAAATATTGCTTGGCTTTTCCTGAATAAAGAGAAAGAAATTGAAGAAGTGGAAGAAACAGAAAATGAAGGAAAGAAGGATGATGATAAGATCAATTATCCAATTGATCTAAAGGTTATCGCTCAATTGCGAAAAGAGGACACTAATCTTACCCCAATTTGGGAAAGATTAGGGGTCAAAAGCACTACGAAGTATCATAGTGGATTCTATGAGGATAATGGAGTTCTTTATAGGGAAACTGAGCAACGTGGCCATGATCAGATCGTGGTCCCAATTTCCCTCAGAGACAGCATTCTTCACCAATATCACGGAGCCGTTATAATGACACACCAAGGGTTCAAAAGAACTCTAAGTGTTGTCAAACAGCCGTTCTGGTGGCCTGGCATTGAAAAAGATGTGAGAAATTGGTTGAAGTTTTGCCCTGTCTGCCAAGTGGCTACTCCCGGTAAAAGCTCCATATCCCCATTGATACCCATTATACCAGAGGGTCCCTTCGATATTGTGTCTGTCGACATAGTAGGGATTGCTCCCTTGAGGGAACCTCGCCCATATGTCATTGTCTTTCAGGATTATTTCACTAAATGGGACGAAGCTATATTGATTCCTGATCAGACGGCTGAAACCATAGTGGATGGATTCTTAGAGCATGTGATATTCAGGCACAGCACCCCAAGAAAACTTCTTACTGATAATGGATCTGGATTTAATTCAGATCTTATGAATGCAGTCTGTAAACTGTTAGAGCCAGGCTTTTTTTAGTCATTTTAGGAGCCTGGGCTCCTAAAAGTTCGAAAATGGCTCCTAAAATTTTACTTCAAGGAGCCAATTTGGCTCCAAAAGATTCAGCTGAAGTTTAACCGAAATTTAGTTGTTTGCTATAATTATATTATATATCAAGCAACTTTACATGAATGTATTTCTATTTTTAAGATCTCTTTAACAATAAATGATTTACTACTATTTTTAACTGTTTTTTCCAAGATAATTCTGTGTTTCAATGCAACAAACGCTGGTGTTGAGCGTAGTTTTTCTCTGGTGAACATATTAAAGACGAAAACTCGGTCGCAAACAACAGTAAGGTCTTACTCGATCAAGAAATCAAATAGCAAAATTCGATTTTTCATCGATCATCAAATCAGGCTGAACATTGGGACGTCTTGATGCGTTTGCAGAAATGCCACAGCAATTGTAATAATTTTGATTTCGGAAGTGCTTACAAAATAAGGGCTAAAGAAACGTGATATAAAACTGGTGATTTCGCTAAGAAATGTAATGAATAAACGTGTCGTGTTTTGACTGAAAAAAATTTTTTTGATGAGTTCCGTTTTAAAAGCAAATTCAAAAAACTTGCCCTATCTGTGATACAAGTAAATTTGGATTAAATACAATCGAACTATAGGAATTATATAATGGATTAATTTTTATCAAAAGTGTGCATTGATTATTTATGGCCCCTAAAAATGTCTTTTTGGCTCCTAAAAACTTAGGTCTAGGAGCCATTTGGCCTGTAAATTTTTGACAAAAAAAAGCCTGGTTAGAGCGCAGGAAAATTTTCACAACAGCATACCACCCGCAGGGTAATGGTATGGTTGAGAGATTTAACCAAACTCTAATAAAGCAGCTGTGAAAGGTTGCAATTGAGGATAAAAATAAATGGCCAAGGTACCTCAGCGCAGTGGTATTTGCATATAATGCCACACCCCATGCAGCAACAAAATGCTCGCCATTCTCACTGCTGCGGGGGCATGAAGCAAATTTTGGTATCAATTTCACTGCTGCTCTTAGAATAGTCATGCCTAATGACTATGAGGCTTATAAGTATGTTTTGGCTACCCATCTTACGAATTTGTACGAAAGTATCCCCGAAAACATACAAAAAGCTGCTAAGGACAGCAAGAAATATTTTGATAACAAAATTAAAACTTCTGGTTTTAAAAACCAAGATTGGGTTCTGTTGAAAGTAGACAGACAGAAAAAACTGGGGTTACCTTGGCAAGGACCATATATCATCATCGATGATAAAAGATTGAAAGAAAATGTGCTCACAATAGCACATTGGAACAACCCGCTTAAAAAGCAAGTCGTATCGGCAAGTAGGCTAAAACACTTTCGATACGAAGGTACCAGATGGTCTTGACACGAAAAGTCACAGGTCTTCCAGGATACTCCAGTTAACGCAACTGGAAATCTCCCAGAGACGGAAGATCATCTGGTCGTTATTTCTGTGTCCAAAAATTTTTAGCAGAAAATGCCGTATACGTATATTTTATGTGGATAAATTTTTTATTTTTTGTGTTATTTAACCGATTTATATTCGTTTGATACCTTTTTAAACTCGTATAGCGAAGGGTCAAATTTTCAGAATAATATTGTTAATTTGTATGCTGGACGCTAAAATTTTCATTCTCAATTCAAAAGTTGTGTTTTTCTGTGCTCCGTGTCGCACAAATCTTTTGGAAGTTATATTGCTGATGTCTTTTGACATAAGCAGAGATATAAACATAACATAAATACATATTGTACACTATGTGATATTCATCATTAAAAATAAATTGGTCTGTCAGAGGGTCAATTCCTCTGACCTTTGGTCCTCTATTCATTATACTTTTATTTTCTAGAGCTCTTTGTTGTTAAAGTAGCTCCAATTATTATTAAGTAAACAAACTGGCAAAACGGTTTGTGTCACAACATTTTTGGTCCAAAAAACAAACAAATGGATGGCGCAAAAGTTTTGCATATAACATGCAACATTGATGTTAGGCACACCATCATGCAGTTTTTCATTATCCTTGTTTTGTCATTTTTGTGAGTGGTGGCCAAGAAAAAGAACGCGAAGCCACCTTTAATTATTGTTGTTATTTTTTGTTTACACAACGCGTTTGTATTGCAAGCAGGAGTCAAGCATGGCCAGAGAAATTCTGACGATCCTTTTGGTTGAGAGGTTGGTGAGTGAGTGTTGGAGACAGGTAGCTCTGTCTCAGTTTTCACATGAGGAAGTTCAGTTTCAGTCCGGTAGAGGGCAAGGTCGCTTGGGCCGCGTATTTAAGCATCCAAGAACCCCTGTGGCTCTTTGCGCAGGGGCCGATAAAGGAATTCGTGTGTCGGTGGCTTGTTCAGCATTTGTGTGGTATTCGGCGTTGACATCTAATATTTGTCTGCTGTTTTCTGTTCTTGTTCTATTAACAATAAATCTCTTCGTACAACCAGTTTCAGCTAGGTACTGTAGGTTCAGACTGAGTGCTGGGTTAGCGTCAGGGGCCGTACCAGATTGGATCTCCCAAGAACTGCATTCAGGTAGCCGAGGGTATATGTACACATTTATTTACAACATTGGTGACTTGGCAGCTACGAAGGTGAATTATGAAGAAAGTGCTGAAACCGAAACTAACCGTATGGAAACAACCAGGAAGAGAACCGAAACTAAGTTTATTGCCATCGGAGTTGACAAGAGAAGATAATGCCGAACAAATGGCAAATATGGAGGAAACAATCGAGCAGGTGGCAAAGAAATTTGCAAATTTACCAGATGATAGTAATCAAAATCAAACCGTGGATGCTGACATGCAGGATTATGTTGACCAGAGGGCACAAACGTCCTCGGGTTCATCATCAATTGAAAAATTGGTATAGCATTAGGAACAAATTTGGTATTGACTTACAATCCACGATTGACGCTGACATTACAAGAAATCGACGCAAAGTTAGACATCGAAACAAAAACGAGGAATGAAAATGAAAGAGTAAGAAATGGGAATATTCAGGATGTAGCTACTCTGGCTATCCTTGAATCAATGCAAAGAACCATGGATAAATCGACGAATGCTGCAAATATAGAAAGAACAAAGGCAGCTTTGAGAGAACAGGATATACTTGAGCAACTCATGAAAAAAAGAGCGGAACACAAATTGTTGGAGGAAAGATTACGAGAACAGGAGCAACAAAATGCAAAGAAGATAATGGAGGAAGTAGAGAAACAAATGTGAGAGCTTATGAAGAAAATGGACAAAAAATCGAAAGATCGAATGGTAAATCAAGAAGATACGGGTATGCTATGGTCTGAGTCAGTCAAGGACCACCTAGACCGAAGCCTTAAAAGGAAAATAAATTGGTTCGAAGACCATTTCACCGGGGCTCAGAATGCCCTACAGAGAAATATGGAGGAAGAAAGGCCAACAACATCATGGAATCCCGTAAGAGAGCAACCTATAGCAGGAAGTATTCCTCAAAATCGACAAGAATATGGACAATGTCATGAAGATCCAGAAAAAAGAATGAAGATAATTTTAAATTGAATGAAAAATGAGGAAATATCCGACAAAATGGAAGCTGCGGAGATACTTAATTTTTTCGCATGTTTGGAAGGCACATTTAAGCTTGAAGACACAGAGGACTTAAGAATAGAAGTACTCTGGGGTTGCTGCGATTTTGAAACTTCGATGTATGTCAATAAAAATGGTACCTACAAAGAAGGAAAAGCGAGTGTTATCAGAATGATTGCTCCTAAAATGGACACTCCTGCACTCAGAAGGGACTTACATGATATGAAAAAACGGAAAGAGTAAACGACGAAAGATTTTTTGTGACGAATAAAAACATACGTTCATTTATTGAATTATGAAAAAACCGAAAAGGAAAGAAATCGAATCGTTATTGAAATGTATTTTCACAAGGCTCCAGTTTATGTTCAAACTCGAATGGAGGGCCGGCTTCACAAATTCAAAAATATCACCTCTTTAGCTGAATTTGTAAATAAATTGAAAGCTGACACAAAGGGGTGGAAAGAATTCAGCGAGGATCAAGAAGATGGGGAAGATGATCGGCTGAATCGAGTCTATGAAAACAGAAGATTTAATAATCTACAGATTTGTCAGCAAGACAATATTGGTAATCAACCACACCAAATTCCACGGCCTCAACCTATCTTCCCATTGCCACCAGCTTTTCAAGCCCCCTTATCTCACCAGGATATCATGAAAATGGTCAATGATGCGATTAGAAATCAGGGCCCCCCAGCTCTTAATTGTTGGGGAGTCAACAACACTAATAATGTGCCATATAACAGCTTACCTGATTGAGTTTTGGGAAATCCATATCGTTGACCGTATTGTACATACCATAAATCAAATAGCCATTCATCGGAAAATTGCTTCACTCTTCACCTTGAATTAATTCAACCAATGGATCAGGGGAGGTCCTGAAATCGTGGCAACAATTTGTACAATCGAAATTTTGATCATCATGGTGGTTTTGTAAATCATGCATGAGCCGGACTTGGTAATTTTGGTCAACGGCTACCATGCAACAATAGTATGGAACAAAATCCAAATGTGGGCTCTTATTATCGACAAAGCAATGTTCCACAAGCACCATCAAATGTCCCTCAGCCAGTGACAGCGCCACTGACAAATAATCCTCCAAATAACTCCGTAAATGTAATCAATTCCCAAGAAGCTAAAAAAGAAAATCAACCAGAAATTATAGCCTTGGATGGAGTTCTAATCGAAAACTATGATCTAAATTTGGCAAACGTTATCAAGTCTACTTCAGAAGTGAAGCCTAGATGTGCCAATAACAACAAACAGCTATTTTTGAAAAATTTTGGCAAATGTCAACCACTATTGATCCCCGTTAAAATACATGGAGAGGAATTCAAAGCCCTAATCGACACAGGAGCACAATCTAGCTTCATCAGGACAGATACAGTGTCGAGACTACTGAATACACCAAAGACAAAATTCCCCATCTTAAATTCAGTAGTAACAGCTGTAGGAAAACGAGTAACAACATATGGCCCTACATTTATCTACGTCAGAACTGGTTTTGGGAATTTTCTTGCTAGGTTTGCATTACTAGATAACCTGAATGAAGGTATTATATTGGGTCTAGATTTTCTAACCCATCCTAGTATACAGGCGTCTATTGATTTTCCAAAAGGCCACATACGCCTAGCAAACATAGAAAGACAAATTATTAGTGAAACACTATTGGACAATGCGCAAATACCACCACGGCTGCCAATTCCAAATAATCCGGTGGTTTTGGATGATGTACCTCTACACGACGAAGTTAAGGATGAAGAACTACCTGAGATGGAAAGCGATGACGAACAAGAACAAGTATGCGGATAACCGAAATGGATGAGGAAACCTTTTAATGGACAAAGTCAGGGAGGTACATACCCCCGAATACCACTTCTATTTTTCAAGCTGTGGTTTGGCCACAGAAGAATTGGACAAAGGGTCCTATAATGCTAGAAGACATGGGGAAAGATACCTTATTTGACGTGGATGCCTCAAATGTGGACGCAAAAGACAACAATTTTCGAATCCTACTGATAAACGAAACGAGTAAGGGGATAAAGCTGCGTAGTAACGAACTAATAGCCAAATTAAAAACAAATTCGTGGGACCAGAATTCGATGAAAAAGATCCACCAACTCCAGACAGAGCCCCAACTACAACAACAAAGCGAGCCGGAATTCATCAAAATCATAACACAGCTGGTAAAGGAGTCAAGTATCGATAGAGAAGGTCAACAACAACTTATGAATGTCCTACTCAAATATAGGCATGCATTTAGTATGAAGAATGACCCTTTAACAATGACCCATGAAGCAGAGCACAAAATCGATACAGGAGACGCGTTGCCGGTTCAAAAACACTATTGGAGGGCTCCCATAATGCAAAGAGATATAATCCGGGAACATGTGAAAGATATGATGGAAAGGTGTCATTGAGCCCTCTAGAAGCCCTTGGGCTGCACCATTGTTTTTAGTGGGCAAAAAAGATGACACCTGGAGACCAGTAGTCGACTATGGAGGAATCAACCGAGTGACGAAAGATGATAAGTTCCCTATACCATGAATCGATGACTATTTAGATGCATTGGGAGGCGCCAGGTATTTCTCGACTTTGGATCTGAAGTCAGGTTACTGGCAGGTACCAATGCATCCCGAGTCCAAGGAAAAAACAGCGTTTATATGCCAAGATGGACTCTTTCAATTCAAAGTAATGCCATTCGGACTTAAGAATGCTCCGACTGAATTTCAGCATCTTATGGAACAAATTTTGTACACATACGTCTGGAAAATATGCTTGGTATACATCGATGACGTCATCCTTTTCTCAAAAACAATCTATGAACATCTAGAAAATTTGGAAACCATCTATCAATTTTTGGCAAACACGAATTTGACTTTAAAACCTGACAAGTGTTCCTCTATGCCAGCCAGTGTAAAATTTTTAGGCCACATATTGGACAAAAATGGAATGTCAGTAGACCCACAAAAAATAGAAGCAGTCAAAAATTTTGAAGTACCTAAATCTATCAAGCAGCTGTAGAAGTTCTTGGGATTGGTACAATGGTCCAGACGGTTCATACACAATTTAGCTTTCATCGCCCAACCTCTATTTAAAGCCCTTGTAAAGAAAAACAGAAAGGAGAAATTTGAACTCTCACAGGAACAATTAACGGCTTTTGAAGGTGTAAAGAACGCCCTAATGACAGCACCTTTCCTCCGATATCCAGTATTCGATGGATCAGTGAGATTCGTAATTCAAACTGATGCTTCGGGAACGGCAGTGGGTTCTATTTTATACCAAGAAACACAGAATGATCGATGGACAATAGCATACTCAAGTAGAGTCTTGAAGGATGCCAAGACAAGGTATTCAACATCAGAAAGAGAATGTTTGGCGGTAGTCTATGGGTTCAAGCAGTATAGACATTATGTTATGGGGTTTAGGGTCACAGTTAGAACAGACCATAAACCACTAAGGTGGCTGTCCGTGGAAAAACAGCAGAATCAGAGACTCCTAAAGTGGGCGTTATATCTGGGACAATTCAAATATACATTCGAATATGTGGCCGGACGTGAGAATGCTTTCGCGGACTTTCTATCAAGATCAGATGAGAAAGATAAACCAAGAAGCGGAAATTGAGAAGGCAAGGAAGAAAAAGGGGATGAAAAAGTGAAGAGGGAAGCCGATTGCATGGCAGTAACACGAGCCACGACAAGGCAAATGCTTGAACCCGAGACTCAAGAAACATTCATTGATCCCCCACCACCAATGCAAAAAGACATACATCAAATACCAGAGGAAGTGAAAAGAGAATCTGAACTATTTACCCTCGACCTGGTAAGAAAGCAACAACAAATGGATTCAAAATTAGCTGATATTTTCAAGAATATAGCCGAAAATAGCTCAAGAAAGTACTTCAACAGTTTTCATCTGGAAAATGATATATTGTATCAAGAAAATATCCGCAGGAAAAATCAGCTGGTGATCCCTACAAAACTTAGATACCTGGTTTTGCACCAATATCATGGTAACACATTAATGGGACACCAAGGTACAGATCGAATCATTGCCGCAATCGGAAATAAATATAGGTGGTCAAATATGGAGGACGATATCATCAAATGGATAAAATCATGCCTCATATGCCAACTGTGCCGCCCAATAACAAACCCGATTCAACCTCTGAACCCTATACCCGTATCTTACCCATGGGAAATAGTAGCTACAGATGTGGTCAGCATTTCGCCTCTACCAGAAAAGAGACCATATGCCATTGTATTTATGGATTATTTTACTAAATGGGTCGAAGCCAAATGCATACCGGATCAGAATGCTGATACAATAGTCAAAGCATTCATGGAAAAAGTTATCTACGCCCAGGGAACACCGAAACATCTGCTGAGCGATTAGGGCTCAGCATATATGTCTCAATTAATGACGGACGTTTGCGACCTTCTAAAAATCAAGAAAATAAACAGGACACCATACCACCTGCAATGCAATGGTATGGTGGAAAGATTTAACCGAACCTTAATCGAACAAATAAGGAGGGTGGCAATAACCGATCCAGATGATTGGCCTCATTATCTGGAGCAAATTTTATTTGCCTATCGGGTAACGCCCCATAAAACCACAAAAAATTCAATACGCAGTTTGTTATACGGCCATGAGGCGAAATTTCAATTTGACAATGAAATTGCACGGCCGATAATTTTGCAAAACAATTATGACACATATAAATACATGTTAAGGGAACACCTCCTTAACACGTACAAATCCATAAACGAAAATCATAAAAAGGCGGCGGCTGAACGAAAACTACAGTATGATAAGAAGGCTCGCAAGAAAACCTTCACAGTTGGTGAACTTAAGCTCTATCAAAAAGGAATTATGAAAGGGAAAGCTGATACAACAAATGACGGACCTTAGGAGGTGATAGAGACACAGAATTTGGATAAAAGTATCATAAAAATATGCAGCGCCGGAAAACTAGATTCGCGTGTACAGATAGTTTCTATTAATCGTGTAATGCCTTACCTGAATTTCACTGTAGCTCATATTTCATTTTTTTATCATTGTATTTTTGCGTTTTGTTCAAATTTTGTTTTACGTTGTGTTCCTTTTACTAATAGTTTATGTGTTGTATTTTTCTCTTTTCTTGCAATTTTTCAATTGTACTAACTTATTTTTGGTAATTTTTATGGTAGTTTTAGGCGCAGGTCAAAGGATAACCCCAAGTTTCAGAACTTATTGCAAAAACAATGTCTTTTCACAGGCTTGGTGTGATAGATAGAAAATGTTCATAAATCCGTTCGTTGGTAATAATTTTATTTCAAAAGTTTCACCCTGTGATGGAACTGATTTTCGAAGTATGATTCGCGAATTTTGACTTTTACATAACAATTGTTAATTGGGGAATAGCGGAATTTGAAGTATTCATTTGGTATGGAATCCCACGACGTCCAAGATGGCAAAAATCTCACCGGGTTGCAAGAATGGTGATATAATATTAATTTCGTATTGAGCAGACAAAGAATTCAAAGAAAACGTAATTATATAAAAAATGTGACTCTAAATTGGCTGGCCAGCAATTTATTCGCCAAGGATTTTGGATGTTCGAGAGCCTGATCAACTCCCGTATAGCCAAATTTATTCTTGTGCAGCCGAGTCGTTTCTTGTGTATTATTGGAAATTATTAGTTTTGGAATTATTCATGGGTGGTCTTTGGTCGAGCTTGAATGGTTACTGAGGAGCATTATGTTCTGGATAATAACGTTTTGCCATTTTGTCAACAATTTTGTCGATGCACATTGTTGCAGCCAGGAATGTAGTATTTGCCGCTGAATTATCGTGGACTCGTGAAGGTAAGCATTGATGATTTAGACCGCATTCTTTTTTCAGATATGACTTGTCATTTCAAAAAAGTTCCTCCAGTTTCAAAGAAATCGGTATCCTGGTACAACAATAGTCCTGTAAATTCTTGACCTTGCTCTTTATGAGGTCAGGGTAACTATGTTGTGTGTAAAAAACCTTTTTCAATGTAATTTTTCTGAATTCTGATTTCAAAGTTTTCTACGTCTATGCCTTGCAATATTGTATCTCCGGGATCTGTGCCTTAAAACTTGCCTCATTCCTTCAATCTCATTAATTTGTTTTGTTTTCTCTTCTGCATTTTTTTCCATTACCGATAAACCTGTGCGAATTTACCTTTTTTTTCTCTCGTTCGTTTTTCTTTTGTGAGTCCGTATGGACTATTGAAAAAAAAATTTCCGTATTCTTGTAAATTTTTGGGTTTTTTTTCGTTTCTCTAAACATTGGCCACCCAAAAACATCGTGCATGTATTAGGGGGCTTCGCACTGCCATTTCAAAATCTTCATTTATCTTTTTCAATTCATATACATTTTGATTCTAATTCTTTCTATGCGGCACAAATGGTGTTGTGGGTTTAAGTTTACCTTGTAATAACGCAGACTCACTTTAACAACAAATACCATATACATTTTGGTTCAAAATCTAGACAGCCAAAGGCCCAGAGGATTCGATCTTCTGGCATCTTTTCTCCCTGGGGGCAGATAATACCAAAGGCGTTGGGGGGGATCAGTGTCTGGCCAAGGGGCCAGTGGAGGAGCGGTGGTGAAAAGGGGAAAGTTAGGCGGGCTCACCAATCATTCGAATAACCCCCCCCTCCAGAGAGAGACGAATGCCAAATTTGATGATGGAGGCACTGGGGATACAACACACATCAAGGCAGTGGTGGGCAGCCCACTACGAACCATGGGCACTGCGTGGGTTCGCCGCCAATCAATTCAGTTTTTCATTTTTTTGTCGAAATTTGGCCCGAGTGCTGCAAACATTTTCATTCAAAACTTTTTTATTGTTCGGGACAACGAGCCCACTGGGCGTATTTTATAAACAAACTTTTATCGTTTGCATTGGGGTAGCATCCGGCGCCATTGGCCCCAAAATTTTATCGTTACCGTTGGAAGCAGACAATTTTTTTGTTATTGCATCAACGGCATGTAGCATCATTGCGGAATGATATTGGAGTCGCCAGCCGATGGCCTGGATGGACTGGGGCCCTTGGGGGACCTCCTGACTTTTCCCTTCGCTGGCGGGAAAAGTCTTGCCTTTGGGGGGAGGGATTTCAGAGGGTCAATTCCTCTGACCTTTGGTCCTCTATTCATTATACTTTTATTTTCTAGAGCTCTTTGTTGTTAAAGTAGCTCCAATTATTACTAAGTAAACAAACTGGCAAAACGGTTTGTATCACAACATTTTTGGTCCAAAAAACAAACAAAGGGATGGCGCGAAAGTTTTGCATATAACATGCAACATTGATGTTAGGCACGCCATTGTGCAGTTTTTTATTATTGAAACATTATTGTTTCTTGTGGCCAAGAAAAAGAGCGCGAATGCGGACGCCGCCTTTAATTATTGTTGTTATTTTTCATTTACACAACGTGTTTGTATTGCAAGCAGGAGCCAAGTGTGGCCAGAGAAATTCCGATGATCCTTTTGGTTGAGAGGTTAGTGAGTGAGTGTTGGAGACAGGTAGCTCTGTCTCACTTTTCACATGAGGAAGTTCAGTTTCAGTCCCGTAGAGGGCGAGGTCGCTTGGGATGCATATTTAAGCATCCAAGAACCCCTGTGGCTCTTTGCGCAGGGGCGTATAAAGGAATTTGTGTGTCGGTGGCTTGTTCAGCATTTGTGTGGTATTCGGCGTTGACATCTAATATTTGTCTGCTGTTTTCTGTTCTTGTTCTATTAACAATAAATCTCTTTGTACAACCAGTTTCAGCTTGGTACTGAAGGTTCAGAGTGAGTGCTGGGTTAGCATCAGGGGCCGTACCAGATTGAATCTCCCAAGAACCGCATCCAGGTAGCTGAGGGTATACGTCCACATTTATTTACAACAGATGTTGTAAACCACGGAGAGTAACATATTTTGGGTGTGAAATACAATGAAACTAATAATTTGAGCCCAATTATTTGTAGATGCTGTACTTTGTATGTTGAACATTTTCTTTTCCTTTCTATTATTTTTCTGTTTCCTCTTTTTTTTCATTCCCCTCCACTTTCTCTTAGTTTTACACGTAGTCACCACACAATACACAATTTTTTATTGAGTAAATAATCCATCAAATAAATAGTTATATTTCAGCACCTACAAAGAATAAAGAACAGTTTTAGTAAATTTTACTGTATATAATTTTGCCAACATAGATATATAGATATGAAAACTTCAGGAATAACAATCATGCTTGGTCCCAATGTCAATCCTACAATATTCGTGATGTCCCATAACAGCTGGATAATCTAGAAAAAGCACTTTACTTTAACACTTCTAGTATGACATTGATGTGCTGCATTTAAAAAATAACCAGTTGACGTTGTAATTTACAATATATAAACTTACCGAGTAAGAAGGAACTTCAGAATAAGTGTATGACAAATCTTCACTAAAGTATATGTAAATCACTGCTATATTGCTTTTTCGAGAACAATTTTTTGTCAAATCTCCATTGTTCAAACACAATGTCTGAAATGTTATCCATAGAACTAAAATCCTATAACTTTGTGTTCTCTTTCTTACAGGTAAGTTGGTTCGGGTTTTAGTGAATAATGGATTATATATTGGCATCCTGAAAATTAAATTACATTTTTCTGACTAAATAAAAGTGAAAGATCACATACCGGCATTTTGGGGGGCACTTGCAACTCGGTCCATTTTCACCATTACACATATTCTCGTAATAGTCTAAGCAACTCTCTAGAAAAAAGTTTTTGAGATGGAGCTGCACAAAAAATAAATCTTACTTTGGTTTATGGTACAAGATGTATCTCCTTGGAGTAAAAATCTTGGATCGGAACAATTGCACATATTGATCAAATGCCTTTGTTGACATTCAATTTGACACACCTGAACAAAATGGAGAGCCTCAGTGAAATCCATATCAGACTTTTCATCTTACCTCTAGGGTATAACCTGCTTTAGCACTACATTTGGATGTTAAACTAGACTTGATTTGTATCGTCTGTAAAATAAAATAAAATCAAAACTTTAAAATTTTCAATCATAACTTACCATTGTCATTGAAATATGCGTCAAATAATTTATATCGATGTCGTAACCATCCATATGGGGTAATGGTAAATCATCCGTGTCTGTTATCAGTAGAGAAAATCCACTTGTCATTGATATATCCAAATAGTCAGCAATTTCTGGTTTCATTGTCAATATCATGCCTAGGATGTCAAAATTGCTCGAAAAATCTTATAATGGTACATGGCAAATATTACCTTGTGATGGTCCGAAAGAAGCTTGAACTCCAGCAGCATCAGTGCTGGTCATTTTGTAGCAAACATTGTATAGAGGATTGCGCAATGAAGTTACATTTCTGAAAGCAGTTCTCAAAATTTTGTACCAGCAAAAAAGATTTCATAAGCTTTTCAAGCAAGGTAACACCAAGTTTCTAAAAATGGGGTACAAAATCTGTTGTGAGAGTGAATCCATTATTCTACTTATATTAAAAATTGTAAACTGCAGCCTTTGTAAAATAATTTTGTTACATCATTGTAATTGTCAGAGGGTCAATTCCTCTGACCTTTGGTCCTCTAATTACTACATTTTTATTTTCTAAAGTTTCTTTGTTGTTAAAGTGTTTCCATTTATTACTAAGTAAACAAACCGATAAAATGGTTTGTGTCACACATTTTTGGCCCTAAAACAAATAAATGGATAGCGCGAAAGTTTTGCATATAACATGCAATATTGATGTTAGGCACGCCGTCGTGCAGTTATTCATTGTTGGAAAAATTATTATTGAAAGATTTATCGTTTTTGGTGTGACGGTTTTTGTTAGGCGGTGGCCAGGAAAGAAACGCGGTCGTCATTGCCAATTACTATTATTGTATTTTCGTTTTTCCACGTCATGTTGGTGCTGCAGCTAAGAGCCGAACGCGGCCTGAGGAGTTACGGCAATTATTTTGACTAGACAGGTAGATCTGTCTCAACTTTCTCTGAGCAGTTTCAGTTTCAGTTTCAGTTTCAACTTCAGTTTCAGTCCCTTAGAGGGTGAAACTGCTTAGGCCGAGTGTTTAGATATCCTATAACCCCTGTGGCTCTGTGCGCAGGGGTGAAGAACGGAATCCCTGAGTCACAGAGCAGTTAGGCGTTGGTGTTTTTGTGTTTGGAATTCTTACACTTGTACTCTATTAATTCTCACATTTGTATTCTATTGCACTTCTCGTTTTATTAGTAATAAATATCTTCGTACATTCAGTCTCAGCTAGGTACAGTAAGTGCAGAGTTAGTACCGGGTTAGCATCAGGGGCCATACCAGATTGGATCTCCCAAAAACCGCAGCTAGGTAGCCAAGGGCATACGAGCACCCAATACAACATAATGTTCCAAGTTATTTAAAAAAATTTTTCTATATCATGACATCTTGCAAGAAAAAATTTGTACTTAATCATGAAATTAAAAAAATTTCACTCACATTGCATTTGGAAAACAATTTTTTCCACCATATTGGCAACCTATTACCATATCTTCAAACTGGTGGCCCATTGAAAGCAAGGTGTTTGCATCCAGCATACTATACACAAATGGTGCTAAATCCTTCGACGTGCTAACCATATGGAAATTGTTGATATCTTGATCCTTTAAAAAGAGTACTGCAAGACAACTTATTTTGATTAAATTTGAGGACTGTAATTAAATTGCTGTATTAAACATTGTTTATTTTAATTATAATTAGAAATTCAAGAAAATCACTATATTAAGCAGAACATAATTTAATGATTTTACTAAACGTATTGATTTAATTAAACTGCAGAGATAGTCAACCGAAGGCCCGATGGGAAAGTTTTCTACAAATTTATGTTTCCTACTCTTTCCAACAGGAACGCATCCAATTTGTCGATAATGGGTAATGATTGAAATTTTGTAGGATCCATCATCATTTCTGAAAATGTAAGACTTATTAATTTTAAAAACACTAATACAACGACTAACTTTGGAGTCTAGCAATTTCTTGTTCTGAGTAGCTCGCCAAGCTTGGATCTTTGAGCGTATTGGCGTATTTCTCCAGTTGATCAAGGTCCGAAATGGCGTCAATGACTTTAGTTTGACTTGACACACTACTCATCTTTTGTGTTACAAAGTTCCCACTAGTAATTGTCCTTTCATTATCAAATGTATTATTTGGATAGTATTTGCTGGATAACCCCTTGTCACTGGGATTATCACCTGCTGATTTTAGCTGATTTTTGCTTTCATCATTGAATTTTGTCAAATTTGCAGATGAGTCTGTAAGATTTCTGGGATTAGTATTCAATTGAGATATATTGTTGAAAGATTTTGATAACTCTTTGGATCCTTCTTCAAATATGTTATCCTTGGAAAAATTGCCAGTTTTAACATTGATTGTTATGAGTCCAGTTGGCAAAACTGTATAATTTCTATTATTTGAGTTTATGGAAAAAATAGTTACTTGCAATTTAGTAGCAGAGTCAGGTTGAGGAGAGTCCTCAAGGTTCCATTTTTTGGGACCTTGTTTCTCATCTAACATAAACCCAGATGTTGATGAATAAAGGTTTAATACTCCATGTGTGGACACATTATGAGTAACGTGTTCATTGCTTGTTTTAAGAAAATTATTTAATGCGTTGTTTTTGTCATTTTCCATATTATTCAATGTGACAGCACTACCATTTCCAGGATTTATTGAATATTGGGAATTGGGACTTTTTGAATTTGAAGATATATTTGAAGAATCCCTGTTGACTGTCAGATTTGGCGTCATTTCATCCTTTTGCCCTGCTTCACTAGATTCATTTTGGTAAGAGTTCCTGTCATTTAATACTGTGTTGCTACTTTCATTGTTTTTTATATAATTTGACATTTCTGAGTTGGTTTCCACTGGATTTTTGCTTTGGTTTTGTTTTTTTGTATCACTTTGCAATGACTGTAAATTAGACTGGGTGCCGTATTTTAATGTTACTTCTGACAAACCTCGTGAAGTTGTTGGAGTTACTGTTTTAGCCATTGTTTGAAAAAATAATGCGTTATTGTTGGTTGTAAATAATTCAACTGTTTTTGATGTCTTTGGAGCATTTACTAATAACTCTGGTATCCCAGACACTGATGATGATTTGAGAAATGGTATCTGAAAAATTTCAAGTACAAGGTATATCAAACAAAACAAAATTTTCTTACTGTAGGTATTTTGGATGTATGTCCATGTGCTTCATTCAAGCTGCGTACTAATGGATCTATGGTTAGCTTGCTCTTTGGAGTATACAAACTGTGCGCAATGAAAGAATGTCCTAGAAAAGTATATTACAAAAATATGGTCATATATAACAGGCAATAGCATTCACCAAAATCTTTCCATATCAAAGTTAGAGTATAAGTTAGGATGAAATTAGATAAACCAGGAAAAACAGGTAGAAGACTCAAGACTAGAGTCTCACAACATAGAAATGCATTGAAGAACCTGAATGAAGAAAGCAGTGGAGTGACACACTGTCTAAAGTGTGCATGTGGGCCAAGCTTTGATAATACCAGTATACCATCCTTCAAGAGAAAAATTAGGGAGGCAATTGAAATGGAATTAGCAGCTTCCAGCAATGTAGGAACAAAAAGCATTGAAATAGGCTACACGTGAAATAGTACTTTTTTCAGGAAGTTCCTTGAGGAACGCAATGACCCACCAGCTTAAATGGATGATCTAACCAGGCGACTATAGGCCCCAATGGCCCGGTGGTGACAGCCCCGGACTCTCAACCTCAAAGTTCATTGATCAAACCCTGTGCAAGCAAGGATTTATTGAAAGTAATTTTAATGGTCACAGCCTGAAGAAGGTATTAGGTAGACTACTAAAACATCACTCACCACCGTATTATTGTGTGTTATATTGTCTTATTCTAATAAAGGTGTTTCACATCTTAATGCAATTGTAAGGCCAATAATAGCTAACAATTAATTCTCACCAATAGCAGTTGTTACACTGGGCAATATAGTCAGAGTTAAACCCATTGAATTGCCTTGGCTAACATCATGCATGAAAAATGGATCTGATTTTTCCAATGCAACTGCTCTGATAAATGGGCTTGTGACTGAGACTAAAAACATGAAAAATAGTTTCGATTTAACAGTCTACAAACCCTAAAAAACAAATTCGAAAAATGAAAAAGATGTCAAACACAATAATGAGTATCATACCTGTTTCTGCTATAATAATATTTGGAGTCGCTGTCATAACAATTGTTGTTATGATTGGTGCCGTAGTTTTGATCAAGACCATCTCATCAACCATCTGCAAGGCTTTCGAAGGAAATATTTGCTTCATTGATTGTAGAAATGTTGAGGTAATTCTTCCAGCAATTGTTGACTTTGTTAAATTATTTTTGGACAATTGTGGAGCAACAATTACTGTTGCAGTTGTTTCAGGTGTCGTTACCATCCAAGTGAAAGTTTCCGTCTTAACCACTTCATCTGCTATCTGCAAGGGTTTTAAAGACTCTCTTGATTGTAGAAAAAATGTGTTGGTTCTTCTTGTATCTATTGAATTGATGAGATTTTTTGTTGACAATTGCCCCTTTACTGAACTTGATATCGTTATTGTGGATTTCGTATCTGTCATTTTGACTATTGTTGGGATAAAAAAGGACTGAAGTGTAGACATTGACTTCATTGTTATTGATTCAATATTATATGCTATTGTTGATGTAGTAGATATAGTTAACATTGCATCTTTTGTTGTTGCTGATATGAAGCCTGATAGATATAAAGGTTCGGATGCCATTGTGCCTGATGTTGTCAACATTGCCATGTGAATATTTGGTGTTGTTTCCATTGCCCCTGATTTTACTGTTGTCAATAATATTTCTGTTGATATAGAGCTTGTCACATGGCTAATTGTTACAGTTTTTAATGGTGATGTTTTTTGCGTGGTTGAATCATTTACAAATGACGTTTGAAAATTTAATGTTAAACCGGTTGCTGCTGATTCTGCAGTTGTTAAGATGTTTGGAACTGTCAAATTGCTAGATGTTACTATATTTGTTGATGTTATTATTTGGATTGCTGATTTTTTGTCACTTGATGCATAATTTTTGATTGTCGAATTTGGTATCGCAACACTTGACGTTGTTTGTGTTGTTACCAATTTAAATGTTGTTAATGGTAATCCTGTTGATATGAAGATTGAGGTTGGTATTGGCATTGTCATATTGCTTGATGTAAAAGTTTTTGTTGACATTACTATAGTTGTTGGTGATGCTTTTTGAGTTGATGTATCATTTACAAATGTCAAACTAGATGTTTGAACATTTGGCATTAATCTCGTTGTTGCTGATTTTACTGTTGTTAATGACTTCACCATTGTTATGAACACTGAGCTTGCTGTCGACAGTGCCCCATTACTTGACATCACTATTTTTGTTGATATTACTGTTTCAATTGATTGTGTTTTATTATTTGTTATTGCTGATTTTGCTGTTGTTGATAATATTTTTGTTGTAATAAAGACTGGACCTGGAATTGATGTTGTAACATCAGTTGATGCTACAAACATCAAAGTTGAGGTTCCAATAATTGACATTGTTTCTAAGGGTCCTGATTTTAATGTTGTCAAAGATGTTGCACCTGTAACATTGTTTGACGTCAGCATTGACATTGTTACATTGGTGGATGTTACTTTTCCTGTTGATGTTACTGTTTCTATTGATGGTGTCTTTTGAATTGATGTATAATTCAAAGATGACATATTCAATGTTTTTAGGTTTAATGTTGTTTTTGTTGTTGCTAGTTTTACTGTAGTTGATAATATTTTTGTTGTAATAAAGATGGGGGCTGTAATTGGTGTTGTAACATCAGTTGATGATGTTTCTATCAGTGATGTTTTTCGAGTTGATATCGAATTGACAGGGATCATAGTTGAGGTTTGAACAGCTGACAATACTCCGGTTGATTTTATAGCTGTGGTTTTCAAGATTGTAGCAGTCACACTACTTAATGTTGCAGTTTTTGTTGGTGTTGCTATTTCAGTCATTGACGATTTTTGAGTTGACCCATACTGTGTAAATGTTAAACTTGATGTTTGAACATTTGATACGTTTGTCAATGATATTGTTGTTGTAATAAAGGTTGATGCTTTCACACCAGTCAATGTTGTTGATGATGTTCTTTGAGTTGACAAATGATTTACATACGTAGAAGTAGAAGCTTGAACATTTGACGTTGTTTTAATTGCTGCTAACTTTACTGTGGATGTTATAAAAATTGTTGACATTGTCACATCAGTTGATGTTACTATTTTTGTTGTATTCTGAATTTTTATAATACTCAATATTGAAGTTGTTTTTGTTGTCATCAACTTAGTTTGTATTGTTGAAGTTGTGATTGCTTTTGCCAAGCCTATGGATGTTATTGTTTCTACTTTTTGAGATGTTGTAACATTACTGAATGTCAAAGTTGAGGTTTCAGCTTTTGCAGTTGTTGATAAATTTATAATGGTTGAAGCTGTTGTAACAGTTTCGACAGATGTTTTTCCACTCCAAGTTAGACTTTGTATAGTTGGAGTTGTTGTTTGAAGTGTTGTCAACAGAATAGATGGTGTTGATGTCACTTTTTCAGTCAATGTGTGATGTTCTGTGCTTATTGTTGTCAATAGTGTATTTGTTCTCATAGATGTAACTGGTTCTGTTGATGTTGGTTTTCCAGAACTTTGCGCTGAACTTTTTGTTGTTATTATTGTTTCTATTAGCGACATTGTATTCGACATTAAAGCTGACATTAAAGTGGTTGCCTTTGTTGATGTTACTTTTTTTGTGGACGTTTTTTGTGTAGAAAATAAATTCGTGTACATCAAAGTAGATATTTGACCCTTCGAAGTTGATTCTGTTACTGTTGTTTTGACCATAGTTATTGTTAAAATTGGACTTGTCACACTTGTTTCTGTTGATGTTTCTTTTTGCTTTGATGTTAGGTTTGGTAACATCGAACTGGTTATTGTTGATATTGGCATTGCTGTCATTGATTCTATAGTTGTTTTTGAGAATGTTATCATTCCTGCTGATGTTGCTTTTTGAGTTGAAAAAAAATTCATGTTTGTCACGGTTGATGTTTCATAATATGAAGTTGTTTTTGTTATTGTTGTTTTAACTGTTGTTGATGTTATAATTGATATAATTGTGCTTGCTTCTGTTGATGTTCTCTTTTGAATTGATGTCAGATTTGATAATGTTGAACTTAATGTTGATGTTAAAGCTGACACTAAAGTTGTCATTCTTGTTGATGTTACTGTTTTAGTAGAATTCAGCATTGTGGTTGATGATTCAACATTTGAAGTTATTTTTGCTACTGATGGTTTAACTGTTGTTGTTGTTGTTAAGGTTGACACAATTGTGCTTGTTGATGCTAATGTTTGAATTGATGTCAGATTCAATAATGTCGAAGTTGACGGGTCAAGTTTCATTGTTGTGGTTCCTGGCACAGTTGACGTTGATACTGTTAATAAAAGATTGATATTAGAAAGCAGTAGTGCATCAAGCATATTCACAATTGCTTTTCCTGAACAATAAGACGGATAGTGAGCCCTGGCTTCCTCGACATGACATTATAATATGTGCATAACATGCCAGTTGGTTGTGTTTGGACACACCACAGCCATACAATGTGAGTTTGGAAAGTTGTCTTTAACTATAGGTCTATGGCCCCAAACTAACTGCATATCTGAGGTGAAATTGTTAAGGATAGGACTGGCAAGCTTGGGGACAAAATCAGACTATTGAAATGCAGGCCTACAATTTAGCTAGTCTATGCATAACAATTCCAAACCAAGTTCCAAGATCTTCTCATAGAGCACAGTTGAGGACAAATATTACTCTCACATGCCCTGGGTTGGACACATTCAGACACATTTCTCTAGCATGCTATACTATAGCATATGCCAAGGCTAGCGTTGCAGGCTATAGATTTAGAGCAGGGCTTACTACTATTGTATGGCAACATACAACATTCCACCCATAGGATGAATAATTCAGCCATTCCAGGGGCTGCAGAACCCGGCCATTTTCGTTGAGTTAGGGTTTGAATGGTTACACATACACCAACATTGGCCAGTGGTGGGACAGCTCCAGGCCCATCCAAGGAGCCCTTCAACACTGCTGACCCTACCAGTGACCCCCTGTTTCTCCAAGGAGGAAGGGATGTTGTATGGCAACATACAGCATTCCACCAGTAGCCATACTTGTAATTGCGAGGGGCTTGGAGGCCCCCCCCAACTTGGCCAATCATATACTCAACCCTACAACCAGTCCAGTTTGGAAAAAATTGGCAAAAAAATGCCTTTTTTGGGAAAAATTTCGACTTTTTTTTACCTCCTCCAAAATTTCAGATTTACCCCCCCCCCCCCCAACTGGTTGGACATCTTACAAGTATGCTGGTAGGATGGATGTTTCAGCCAATTTAGAGGTTGTGGAATCGGGCCATTTTTGTTCAGCCCTGGTTGGGATGGTCACACATACCCCAACATTGGTCAGTGGAGGGACAGCTCAGGCACCACCCAGGAAGCCCTTCAACACTGCTGTGATATCTTATAACTTATTACATAGGGCACTATCCAGTTGGCATATAACAAATAATTTTTCTGGTGCAATAATCTGAGATGGTTGGCAAACTGCGCTTCGCCACATATATCCATCCAAGAAGTGCATTGTAATGCAATCTTTTGCAACACCATTATTATCCAGTTCATTGAGGTACCAATTGGGATAGAGTCATCTCCCATCATCCATAAAAATTTATGTGTCAAGATTCATTATAATAGATATTTAATTAACTAAGGACGATTACCCTAAATTCACACATCTTGTGATGTTTTTATTCCGGATAGATAAGGTAAGTGAGCCATCAGATCTGCAAATTGGCATTGTTGAATAGCATCCAGTATTTGTTTGCAATTGGTAGTCACCATTTTAAAACAACCTGGGAGCCTGCACTACTTCCCTCAATCCAGTTGGATGGGCAGCCTTTAGTTTTGTAACATATATATATGAAGAGTGAAAGTGCATCAAAAATTTCATGATTTTAGCTGCAATCTTACTTTCTATGGTAATGTGGAATGTTTGGCCAAAGATTGCTTGGCATTGGTGTATAACATTATGATTCTCCATTTCTTGGCTGTACAATTGTATAAAAACAATATAACACTTTTATTCTGGCTGTAGGTACACAAAGAATGAACAACGCAGTGGTTATAATAATGGGACGTTTTGGTAGTCTACCTACTACTATCTTCCTCAGGGGACAATAAACTCTTTTTACAAAATTTGCAGGTGGACGGAATCGAACCCTGTTGGTTTGATTAAGAGCCTAGAGTGCAACCACTGGGCCATCAGAGCCAGTATTTACATGTTTGGAAGTTCTTTATATCCTGACTAGGGGGTACTAGTCCAGATTTGGGTTCCTGTCTGTTGCCCTTCTAAGGAATGCTTGGTATCATATGTGGCCTATATCAATGCTCTTGCTACCTACTTTTTTGGCCCCACTTTTTCCATCTAAATAGTCTCTCTGATCTTCCTCTCATGGGCTCTTGGGCAAGAATAGCAGTCTTGTCAAAATTGAGATGGAAAAAGTCTGGCCAAAAAATGTAGGTAGTAAGAGCATTGAAATAGGCCACATATGGAACCAGGCATTCCTTAGAAGGGCAACAGACAGGAACCCAAATCTGAACTAGTACCCCCTGGCCTGGATATGTGGAACTTCCTAACAAGTAACTACTGGCTCTGATGGCCCAGTGGTGGTGCTCTAGACTCTCAATCAAATGACCAGGGTTCAATTGCCCACACCTGACAATTTTGTAAAAAGGGTTTACTATCACCTGAGAAAGGTAGTACATAGACTACTCAAACATTGCATTATTATAACTACATGTTATTCATTCATTGTGTGGCTATGGGCAGAATAAAAGGGTTATATTATTTTTATGCAGTTGTACAGCCAAGAAATGGAGAATCATAATATAATGTGGAATTTCATGCATTAAAGTGACAACCCTACTTTCTGCACTCCCTGTATCACATCAAATTTTGGAACAAATTTCGATATAGTTTAATATTTGTTTGCCCTACACTTATAAGCTGGTATCTTTTGTGTACCCTATGTAGGAACAATTTTGGAAATGTTGTTTGTAGTTGGTGACAATAAGAATTCATTGCCAGCTATGTCATTGGCCCATGAAAGAAATAGTTTCAAGAGAGACATTAGGGAGACAATATAAATGGAAGTAGCAGGTTACACCAATGTAGGAACCAAAAGCATTGAAATAGGCCACATATGGAATAGAACCTTCTTGAAGAAGTTCCTCAAGGGATGGAATGGCCAATCAGCTCAAATGTCCCTGATGGCCCAAGTTCAGGGATCAAACCCCAGTGAAAGAAAGGATTTATTGAAAATTATTCTAGCTGTCATAGCCTGAAGAAGGTATACCAAAATATTGCTCACCACTGTATTATTGTGTGTTATATTATGTTATTCTAATGAATGTTCACATTTTCATAAGATTGTAAGGCCAATAAAAGCTAACAATGAACCCTATGTAGGAACTCACATTCAACGACATCTGTTGCAAAACTTGAAAATAGCTGAATTTATTCATAGTTGCATCAAAATAATATTCTAACATTAAAGGCCCTGTCATACTTGACCGTGTGGTACCCGACGGTACCGCACCGCACCGGTTGTCCCATTCATACTAACAGGGGGCGCCGCATGGTGTCACACAGTGGCTTGTCATACTTCACCGCACGGTACCGCCCTGCGCCGTACGGTGCTGCCTTATTACTTTTGGATTTTGCTCTTTTCAAAAAATGTGAATCGGTTCAGTTGAAACCTGATGGGGCGCCAAACAGCGCTGCAAAAATTACAAAAACCTATTCATACTTCAAAGGCGGTAACCCGTGGTGCCGCTTTTAGTATGAATAGAGCAACCGGCGCCGCGCGGCACCACGCTGTGGGGCGCAGTGAAGTATCACAGGGCCTTAAGATTCAGGGTGCAATATGATGAAAACTCTTACGTGATGCAGGAGTCATTGTCGACATTGTTGTTGATACTATCACTATAATTAAACAATATTACAGATTGGATAGCCAAAAATTGCCTGAGAAAGGTAGGAAGTACACCACTGAAATGTCACTCAACACTGTATTATTGCATTATTCTATTTAAGGTGTTGAACCTATGTATGATGAATAGACTTACGTGATGCAGGAGTTGTTGTCATCATTGTTGTTGAAACTGTCGCTATAATTAGAAAATATTAAAGATTAGATGTTGAAAAAATTGGTATTTTTGCTTGCAATATTTCACCAACTTATTACCTGGTGAAATAATCAGTTGGCATATTACAAAAAACGAATCGCCTGCACATCCTGTATTCCGCCACATGTATCCATCCAATAAGTGCATTGTAACACACCGTTTAGTCCACATAGTATCAGGTTGATTGAAATACCAATCAGGATACAGCCATCTACCATCTTCCATTACATAATTGTCAACTGTTCTATTTGCGCCTAAGGGGATGGCTCTGAATGGATATGTAGGAAACACGTATGGTGTTCCAAAATTTAACAACCTATAATGGAGAAGTGCCATGTAAGAATATACAATTGTGCTAACAGGAGTATCAAACTCATCCACGATCAATATATCCAATAGGAATTCAATTATGAATGAATTCAACATTTAGTTGCTTAGTTACATATTTAGAAACTACCAGATTGACTCTAATACCATCAGTCCCATGAATATGGTTGGTGTCAAACAAGGTCCAGAAGTAGGGCACGTATGAACTAACAGGTCCTTCACTATGACAGGAGTGTTGACAGCAGTAGAACATATTTGATACAAGTAGTAATAGTACCTTCATGATGGAAATGATTAAGCATATGTGGTTTGACTTACATATGAACAGAATTCAAAAATTCTTCCCATGCAGCTGACGTCACATAGTATGGCAAAGTGGCTGCAGGGTGGGCATTTCGGCAAGATGCTCTAGCGCTTGTAACACTGTCGGTCACATTTACAGAACGATAACAAATTCCACTGACATAGATCCAATTTTCATTGGGACAAACTGAAATGATAACAATCAGTAATTGTAGAGATGTGTTCCCAGCTGGTGCAGGAGTCAACCAACACCAGCTGGCGGTGCTCAAGAAATGACAAAACCACTTTTTATGGCATTGCTGAATCATAACAAGTTTCCAAATGCTGTTTGGCATTGGTTATAATAATGATTCATTGTTGGTTGTTATTGACCTTATAATCACATAAAAGTGTAAAACAGCTTTATTAGAATAACGCAATATAGTACACAACAATACAGTGGTGAGCAACGTTTCCATAGTGTACCTATTACCTTCTTCAGGCTATGACAATTAGAATTATTTTCAATAAATCCTTGTTTACACTGGGATTTGATCAATGAACTTTGAGATTGTGAGTCAACAGGTGTCCATTGAGCCATTCAGGCCAATATTAGCCTTTTCAGATCTTTCATTTGAGCTGGTGGGCCATTGCTAGTACTCTGCGTTGATACCACTGCTTAATCTGATAGAGTGTG